>CAJOBZ010000005.1:2752500-2965000 GCA_905332375.1 Pieris macdunnoughi | reverse complement strand
CCCCCCCCCCCCCCCCCCCCCCCCCCCCCCCCCCCCCCCCCCCCCCCCCCCCCCCCCCCCCCCCCCCCCCCCCCCCCCCCCCCCCCCCCCCCCCCCCCCCCCCCCCCCCCCCCCCCCCCCCCCCCCCCCCCCCCCCCCCCCCCCCCCCCCCCCCCCCCCCCCCCCCCCCCCCCCCCCCCCCCCCCCCCCCCCCCCCCCCCCCCCCCCCCCCCCCCCCCCCCCCCCCCCCCCCCCCCCCCCCCCCCCCCCCCCCCCCCCCCCCCCCCCCCCCCCCGGGGGGGGACTTGTAAAATATATCTCTTCAATCGGTATGTTTTATACCTCAGTAATAGGTTTGAAGTATAAAAATAATATACATAAGTACTTACTTGGTTATGGTTCCGTCGATGTCAGATATAACGATTTTGTGGTCGTACCGCCATCGGAACACATTGCACTTGCAGCGCGAAGTGCCTTGAATTGCCGTCGTCACACTGAACACCATCTCATTGATGCCCTCGCGCAGGTTCAATTTTTTCTGGTCAAATAATAAGAAGAATTTAAAAATTAAGTTTTCTTAAATTTTGAATTTCCAATTCGTCTGCTAATTAGCCAATTTCAAATCCATGTTCAATGACGTTTTTGACAAAATTCAATCTAGATTCAGCAATTGAGGACATCTTTTTAGGGCTCTAACATTATTACGTATAATATGAAAAAAGCCCTTGGCCTTCAATGCAAGACATTTCTTTAAATCTTAATCTTGCTCAATTAACACTCTCAGTAATGGCGTAACAATGAGAATACAAATAGAATAATCAAGCTGTCACAATTATATGCTGTGTTCAAGGTACATCCTAACCCTATATGGGTTAGGTTAGACCTGCCAAAAGATTCCGAAACTTTAAATTTAATTTTTTACTTTAACTTACGATTTGATCAGAGGAGAGTCGCAACGTCTTACGGAAGGTGGAATGTCTTCGCGAGCCCTGCTGCGTGTCTTGATCTGAATCTGAAGAGCTTTGCTCGTGACGATCACCTAAAATAATTTTATTATTTTAATAACTACTAGTAAAAATACGTATTTAAACAATAACAAAACAACCGTCACAGATAAATAGAAGACCATTTGAAATTTTTATCATGAGACTGATGCAACCAAAACTGTTAAAATAAAATCCTTATAGCCTACTTTATATGAGTTAGTTTTTAATTAAATTGTCTTTGGCCCTAGTAACGGTTTTTTGTTAACAGTTTGCTGTGCTGTTAATCTTGTAAAATTCCTTGTACGAAATATTGATACGTCATAAGTGAGTTAACTATCTACAACTAAGCTCTCCTACTGGACACTAAAACACCCTGCTTCTAGGAAAGGAAGACCAGACAACTTCCATAGATTTTTGAATTTATACGAAAATAGACATGCGAAACTTACTTTGATTGAAAATCTGTTTATCATCAAACTCGGGTATTCTCTCTTCAAAGTCTTCAGGCTGCAGATCTTGGATGATAACAGTGTCTTCTTTATTTTCTATATTTGGTGTGTTGTTGTCTACTTGATCCAGTTCCGCTAGATCCTTCACTTCTGACTGAGGTACTGGTTCCTTTAGCTCTCCTTGTTTAGGCGGAACGTCTGGCCTGAAAATAAAATACGAGTGCTCGTACATATATAATATGATAATAATAACTGATGTGTTAATAGTGGTTGTAGCTTAAAAACCTAGGTGTAGAAACACCAATAAACCATAGGTACAAATAAGTGTGAACAAATGTATGATGTATAAAAACTCGTTCATCTTAAAAATATTTCATACATAAAATAATCGTCGTACATACCACACAAAGAAGATAGACTCATTTGTTATGATAAGTTATCAACCTATTTTACAAATTTTGAAATCTCGTCTGAAAGAAACGTCGTCTAGTATGAATGCAATTGTGTTAAATTTATCGACCAATATCAATTTGTTTGTATGAGAAAATAGGGCTTTTAGTTAAGTTCATTTTCCTTGTACTGTTACGATGATATATAATAAAAAAATGCCATAACGTTTTTTCTACGTTGTACAAATATTGGAAATAGTCATCGAAAATTGGAAGTCCAGATTGGACTATATAAGAGCCATATGCCAGAAATCATATTTAAAATGTAAAACCACAAGATTATCTTTCAAATAAAAACAAAATCATGTCAGTCCATCGTTGTTTTATTGCAATTTAAAGTTCTATACCTCTAAAAAAAACACCCGTTATAAACTTATTATCTAGGTAACAGAAATTTATATTATATATACTTAGGAAATCTATTAATAAACAAATTAGCCAAAAAAAAATCTGAATTACGCTTAATATTAATTGTCACTCAACACTACGATAACTAGTGTTCCGCAACGTGACGGAATATATGACATTAAAATAGGCTATCGCTTGGCTCAACTCATTATACACGTGACTTTCAATCGTTATTAGGGCCTTTAAATACGAGCAACTATAATCTCTTTGTCGCAGTTTCGTCGTACTCTTCTTAGCTTACAAAATAAAACTTTTAAATCTTTTTATATTATTTTTTTAAACTAAGCTAGATTTCTTTTTTCATATCTTATATTAAAGTCTTCTTTATTATTATGCATGATGTGTTATTTAGCTTTTAATGTGTACTTTATTACTTTTGTTTTTGTAAGCAAGATTTACTTATATTTAAAGTAACTCCTATAAGCTGACCCATTAATAAATGAATCTCTAATTGTAGTCTTATAACTTTTCAATATGTTTTTAGGTATATCAAGTTTCTTATGATTTTCTATTTATTGACAATACATAACAAAAATGTACTACTACGCTTGCTCTAGCTAGATGCTTTAAAATTTGATCTTCTAAAATTACCAAAGTTATAGTTAAACAACAGTACCTATGTACTTGATTTAATTTTACTATGTAAACTCAACTTAAATGGTGCTCTTAGTTTCAGTTTCGTCTGATCTCTCCCTTAGTGCTAAGTTCAAACAAAGGATGTCTAGACGCAACATGTTATTGTGAATAACGTGTTTGTTTACGTTAATTCTTAATTTGTTTACATATTGTTTTCTTGCTATTACTTTAAGATTGCCATGCAATATTGATTCATAATTCATTTGAATTTTGAAAATTATAATGGCGTTCTGTTTGTATTAAGTGTAAAAAATATTAATATTATTTTATGCAGTTTATAAATTATATCCAAGACATTTTATATTATTCATATTAATAAATATTTATAAGTAATGTGAAATGAGCCTTGCCATGCTAGTGGAGCGTTGCTATGGGAACCGTAGTATGCTACGGTCGAGGCAACGTCCCGGTATTTAAGGTAGTTGAAAGTTTTTTATGCATTATAAGTAATTTAGTTGTTTTTGTAGCTTCGACTTTTCTTAATGTTAATATTATATATCTTTTCTTTGAGTTGCTAAACTTTCTCCGTTCGTTGCTTAAGGGAGCTAAAGTATCCACTGGTATCTCAAGTTTTTGTCATTACTTAAGTTGAGGTTCAAACTACTAGTTGATATTACTAAATAAATGCTTTTTCTGCTTAATCCTATTCCTACTTACTTTAAATTTATCAAAATAATGCTCAAGATTCTGATGTTACTTTTCAAACACATTTAAATACAAATATATATTGCCAAAGTAGGAGGAAATCGTTAAACATTTATAGGCTAATCAAGGCGACCTTCAGTAAATAACAAACGGCTTAGGCGAAGCGATAAAAAACATAAATTATTCATTAACGATTCGCAATTTTTTGTAAAGACACACCTTTATCAGAATAAAATAAGTCATAGTCATATGACCTTGATTTCAATATTTTTAAATAAATTTTTCCATCTATAGAGGCTGTCTCTTCAATAGCTTAGATCAGAAATATTTTTAAGTTATTTGTATATGAGTTGGTCCGCGTCAAATTTTGTTATTTTATTTATTAACATATACATTTCAAAGACATATTAGTTAAAATATAGGAAAAAGCTTGGAACCACACCTAGCAACATTTTGACTTACAACCAACTCTACTTGTTAAAAGAAAAAAAAGGGTTCGTGTACCTACTTATGTACGCGCGTAAGAAGTTATACTTCTTTGGCATTATTAAAAATAGTTTTTGATTGCATGCAAATAATTAATTACAATTAAATAATCAAAGACTGGAAAAGGAGTCATTATAGTCAATAAAGTTCAGTTTAGATTTTAAGTGTAACATAAATTCTATTATTATTCGAATGTTGTTTTTAAATTATGTCCAATGCCGTAGCATCTTCCGTGGGCAACTTCATTCTGTTAATTTTGTGTCACGGTGCGCGCGCATTGTAAAAGTTCACTCTCATCAATTTTTCACAACGCGCCTAAAGAAGTATAACTTCAATAAAAGTCATGTAAGAGAGATATACATGCAGAGACAGACAAAACAAAATCTCTTTTCTATCCTCTTATTGCAGAACCCCGTCATTGTACACTATTCCACTGATTTATTATGTAAATATGTTGACTTAATTGCATATATGAAATTTTGTTATACTGAAGAAATACTTTACGCTTCTACTAACCTCTTAGAATCCGTGTTAGATCTTCTCCAATACCACCACGAATATGTGCGAGGCTTCGCTGCGTCTGTCGGTTGAGACTCAGATGTCTCCTTATCCCCTTTGTCTAATTCTTCTAGCACTCGCTAAATAAAGAAAACCATTCATTAATTATACTATTTAATATTGAGTAGTAAGTACGTGAAAGAACCTTTCAGTAATCGGTATTAAATTAGGTAATCGAATAGTTTCTAAGTTTGATGTATATAGAATTAGTAGTATAAATGTATAGTGTTGGTTAAGAAGCTTAAATAATCATTATAGTATGTATAATAATTTCGCAGTTGATGATATATAAAAAAAATATTTGTTACATTGATGGACTTGCCTATATATAGGTATATCTTCCGATTTAATAAACACGTATGTAAACTTTTAGAATATTGAAACAGTGCATAGAATAACTGTTAAACATTACGATTTTAAACCGACGTAAAAACAATTTTTGAAATTGTATAATGTATGACAAATTTCGTATGTCCAAAATTTTTTGCAGACTAAAAGTCGTGATAATCCTCTGAATTTCAGTATTCTGTTTCAGTTATCATTTATTTGATATTTGTAAGAGATATATTAGTAAATACTTACAGTAGGCAGAGGCCGTCTATACGCCAACAGCGATAGTATTAGCGGTCCAGCAGTACGCCATGGGAGTGTGCGCGTCCCAATACGTACTTCCAACCTTCCTTCGGCCGCGAGCCGGCCGCCCATCGTACAGAACTCTTCATACGGAAGCACGTGTGAGACGGCACCTTCTCTTGCGTATAGTTGAACTTCACCTCTGAATTATAAAAAACTATTTAAATATCGAAAAGTATTTCATGAGAATAATAACAATACCAAAAAGTATTTTGTGGCAGGCGTGACTAGCTATCGCAATAAAAACTGTATCATTACAATTGGCCACTACCAACCGGTCACATGACCACATCTAATTAAATTCAATGGAAGATATAGGTGAATAGGTCTTACGCTTGTCAAAGTATCTTTGTCCCCTGATCTCGTCAATATTATAAATTTATAATACGTTAATTACAATTTCAGAATATTATTTCTGAAGCATTATTAATGATAATATGAATGAGGAACATAATACTAATTGTAAACAAATTTAACTTGGGCTTAAAAAATTAACGTTTTTTGACTTGGTTTTTCTAAATGACGCAAAAGTAGGTATTTAGGTGGACTTAATGCAGCTATGCATAGCTAATTTCATAAATTCCATTATTGTCATATATCATTTTCAAGTCGAAAGAACATCTACATATTTTGCGGTATGTGCAAGTCCTATTTCGGTAAGCACTAAAAATATTCATACTTGGCAAGATTCTATCATTGACGTAAAGCCAGAAATCATGTTCAGACAGCTGAATAAATATACAAATTAAGAGCGTAGTTAGGATAAGTCTACAAGGCACAAAGCTAGGCTAGATTCATACTAATATAATTAAGAACAATGGTGCGAGACTTAGGGTTCCTCCTTTCTAAATATTACACAATGCCATTATCATTTTCCTGCCAAACAGATTGTAAATGTAAATCTTTTGTATTTAACTAAATGTTTTTTATCAAAGACTTGTTTATAATATTTTCTATACATTTACATAAGTTAAGTATGTAGATAAGTTAGTTAACATAAGTACCGATTATCATGTCCTTAATACTAATCTTAATATATATAAATTACGTATCACGTTGTTTGTCCGCTATGGACTCCTAAACTACCGAACCGATTTCAATCCAATTTGCACACCGTGTGCAGTTTGATCTAACTTAAAAGATAAGCTTACATCTGAATTTATACCCGCAATATTATTTTATTGCAAAATATTTGTTTATTATTTGAGAGTCACAATTCTAACAGATGGCGCTGTGTTGAAAGTACCAACGTTTCAAATAAGCTAAAATTTAATGGGATTACCACCAAAAAACATTGTGGTCCCCATGACGGGTGTTCTCCTACCGTTTCCCTTGAATAGGTTACTACTATGTAATATAACTAAAACCTTAGCCACAGTAACGCTTGGCCGGTCTGCTAGTAGTTTTATATATCTGTCTTCCCAATATATTTACAACTGTATCGTTTTTGTGCGTAGTAATATTAGTTCTCTTTTAAAGAACAGCGACATTCACAATAGGAATACAAGAAATAAGGGAAAACTTTTCCAGCCGTCTTACAGGTTGCAGAAAATAAATACTTCATTTATGGGCCTAAGTATACGCTGCTATAACATGATTCCTAGTGAAATATTGGAACTGCCTTTAAACAGATTCAAAACACATCAAAAAAACCTTAATGTGTAAAGGTTACTACACAGTCAATGACTACCTGGAAGATAAAAACGCTTGGCAATAGTTCTAATTATATTCTTATAATTTGATTTGTTATCTTTGAAGTGTTATGAATATGTGTGTAATGGTGAATGTGGTAAATCACAGAACAGATTTTTTATTTTTTTTTACTTATGTAATTTTAATGACGTTGTGGTTTATGACATTTTCCTTTGAATAATTGTAATGTAAAGGGAGGGCAAACTTGCTGAGTTTCTTGCCCGTTCTTCTCAGAACAAGGCCTCCTGGTAGTTTTGCGAACGGATGGCGTAGTCTTGCTCTTTCGTGAATTTTGTAAACGTTGTTGACATTCATAAGTATGCTCTAAGAAGCATCTAAATTGAATAAACGTATTTTGATTTTGATTTTTTTGATTTTGTCATAAATTGATAATTTGTTTGTGAAACTATCAAAGCTGGCTCGCGACCTTATCATGTTATAAGGTCGCGAGAATAATAATTTTTGTATGGAATAAAGTGGAAATTGTCACAAAAGTGGCCGTTTACTGATTTTATACTCTTTTAAACAAAAAATGTCTGAAACTTACGAATGGTTAGTTGTAAAATAGGGAAACTTATGGCAATGTGAAAATCATATACATACTTGGCAAGAATCTTATCGTCATCATCAGAGTCCAATCCCGGTGGTTCAAGCGAAGCGGGCGAAGCCGGAGAAGCAGGTGACTGTGGTAGTGACGGACCATTGCCCGACTCGTATTCTTCCTCAGTAGGGCCTTGTTGAACGGAACCGCTAGTTCCTGTATTAATAAAAGAATATAATTTGTTTAGGTACATAAGGATAAACCATTTCTGTAATTTAAGTGATAATAAAACGGTGTGTAAAATAGACTTTATAGGAAATTTCGATTTTGTACTATACGTATTGAGGCAAACACGAGCCTTTTTAGGAGCGAGCTTCATGCAAATATTCAAAATAAAAAACTATTTGTGTGTGATTTTAAGCCTCGACTTAAAAACGTGTAGACTGATGTTTATTAGCTCTAACAAACGACTACGAGCAAGTATCAATTACTCATTTCCTAAAAATTAGGATCAAAACGGACTTACTGTGATAAGATTTCATAAATCAATATAATTTGTTAACGTACCGGAGGTACAAAGATCGAAAACATATCGTCGCGTATTTACATGAAAAATAGATATGTAATAACAAATAATATCTTACCTGACCGATAACGCTCTGTGTGGTGTTTGGGAAAGTACATGTTTGGGTCCACTTGACCCTTATCTATATCGTCTAAGTATACACCTTCAACACCCGGCTCCGCTTCCCGAGAGGAGATGAATCTGAACATCCCACTTAAGACCCCACGTCGCTCGTGCCTTTCCTCGTCCGAACTTAAGGGCTCCGTAGGGGAAGCTGGCTCAGCAGGGGATGCTGGTGAAGCGGTGTCAGTGGATTCCGTCATTGTCGTACGAATCGGGGGCTCAGGTAACTCCCCCCAGCGCCAGGACTGGGATGATTTATTCCCAGAAGTTGTTCGCGCTAATTCAACTTCCGTATCAGACTGTACCGGTGTACCGTGGCGAGAACCTTTCCTATTTAAAACAAACGATTTAAATCAATAGAAGCCGTGAAGGTAAAGCTTTTGTTTTCATTTTAAAATGGCGCTATTGACACTGGCTGAAGCTTCTATTGAAATAATTTATAGAGCAATATACGTATAATATTTTTAACATATTAAACTCTTAAATCAATACTCTATAAGTTTCTTATAAAACGGATTTAACACGATATTCTTATCGTAATACATGACTTCTTATTATTCGCTCAAAAGTTAGTTTTGTCACGTATAGCCGAAGCCGATTAATTCAAATTCTTTTCACTTCAAAATGGCAATTAAATCTCGGTTAAACTCGGTTTAATTTAGATGCATCGAAGGTTGAATAAATAATAAATATGTTCATTGTTCTATTCAACAATTAAAATTATTTTAAATATCATATAACCATTATTTGCAAAAATATTAATATTACACATTAATTTGATTAGTGAGAAATACTAAAAGATAAGTAATTGTAATGATTCATGAACTTTGTACGTGCGAAAGCGTCACTATGTACTTACGATTTTTCTTAATAGACTTTAAAGCGTGATAAACTGTATGAATATCGATTAATTGTTAGTTTGTTAGCAAAATATGTATGTGCAAATTGGACCTATGAGAATTTTATACGGCTAAGCTAGGCGAACGCCTGACACTAAAAATCAATCAAAGAGCTTAAAAAAACGAATTCTAGCTTAAAACTTTTGTATTCAAGTATTTGAGTTATGTTACATTTGATTAATTTTTAGTACTAGGGTATTACGTATACAAGCTTGGTGATAAGAAATAAATAATTTACGTATGTCTGGAGGCAGCGTGCACCTCGAACGCTGTATCAGACAAGGCCAATGGTATGCGGTTATCACCATTCAGCTTCAAGTTTGACATTTCTTCACTGCAATAACATATTGTGTTTAGCAACCATTTAAAAAAAAAACTAAGATAAAATTTAAACGCGGGTAATATTGCCTCAATAATACGTACAAAAAACGGATAAAAATAATGTTTAAATCTAATAATTTTTGGAATGTAATCTTAACCGCGTTTTGTTTCTCCGCTTTACTTTCAGCCGATATACATAAAATTTTAATATGTAGCAGTTGCTAATGATATGGCTTTGTTAACCATGAACGACTATGAAATTCTGATTTTGAAGCAATTCCTTAAACCTAAGCTTTCAATAAAACTTCCTCTTAACATGATGTAGGTAATACTTACTCGAGGGCAGCTGCCTCGGTGTCGCTAAAGAAGTGAATGTCTGTGGGATTAGGAATGGCGGTCGCACGAGTTTCAATCGTGAAATCAGATTGACTGGAAATAGAACTAGTTGAGGACTTTCGATGGTGCTTCTTCTTGGAGCTGACTTTTCTTGTTTTCTTCTTCTTTTTTCCATTGCCATTCTGCTTTGGGTCTTCAACTGCCTCTATGGGCCTAAAGTCATTGTGCTCACTTATTTTTTGTACTGTTTGGCATGCTTCAGTGTCGGGGCTGAGTTTCGTCGCCGAGAACGTTTTCGCAACTAGATCCGGCCAGTCTGTACCTTCGTTGAGTCCATCCATCTCAAACAAAGCTTCATTCTCATCATTTTTGTCTTCTTTGGTATTTTTCTTTGAATATTTACTTAGGTCAGGTTTCTGCATTGTCTTTCCATCAGCGGTGTACCTGCGACAGACAAATAGTCTTATAACACAATTGTTTGGTTGAAGTAATATCAATACTTTCAGCCAACTGTTTTGATCAGAAGCATTCCTGTTATGAATAAAAATAACATTTTGAAAAAAGTCTAATCAGAGAGATATAAAAAGTATGAAATTAAGCCTACATTAAATTGAAACGCTTTCTAGCTTGACAAAAACCGATGACGTTGTCAGGAGGCAATGCCATTGCCAGGCGTTCAACTCGTGCGCATTCGCGCATCACATCGAAATAAATCCTGCTTAACTGGCTTTAAAATAACTTGACACACTTTCTACAGCAATGGCATATTTTTTTACAACTTTGCACAACTCATTTTAATGATATCTGTACCTAAAATTTAACACAACAAATAGACAATTAACTGAAAAAGGTTGACCACTATATAAGCTAATGTAGAACGAAATTTATCTTGAGAGAGAAGAATTTAAACTAATGATTATATTAGAGTTATTAAAGTAATTCTCTTAAGCAATGTCACAGATCAGCTAATAAATACGTCAAACTATTTGAACCTTCATTACACATGACAAGTCAATTAAAACATCTACTTAATATTCGTAACTACTTATGAAAGTATAATTTATGCACACAATTTTCTTAGAATTTACTTTTTATGTATTCTCGATACCGATCATAGACATGTATGGAGCCATTTCCATTTAAATTCAATGTCACGGTTGATAAATAGGTACTAGATATTTTTACACTTTTATGTGCCTCATACTGTAAGGAATCGTCGTCGACACGAAATAAACAATTAGAGTGATTAGTTTATCTATCGATCCGATCAGACTAATTTGCACGAAGCAAATTCATATTAAAATCGACTAACCTTGGATATTAAGATCGCAATCCAACCTAATTATTAAAACGATTATAATCGCGAAAATGAGTTTGAATATTATATTAGACCATTTAAATTTTATTGTATTATGTACTATAGTACACAAAATTTACCTCCGCTTTGTGTAGTCAGATGCTTGGCCATGATCTGGTTCCACTGCAGAGAGGGAGTTTCTTCTTCTAGGCTCGTAAAGGTCTTCAAATCGATTTGCCGGTATTGGCGAAGTGGCCAAGTGAGCTGAACATTCGGCTTCATCTTCTCCGACCTCTACTACGAAAAACGCCTCGCCTGATTCACCAAGCTTCATGTGAATTGGCAGAGGCTCTCCATTGAGTTCAAGGTCCACCTATAAGTCACGTCGATTAGTTATGTCAGCTTTTTAATATGCTCTTAATATGCCAGCAAATGGTTGTTTTGCTTAATCAAATGGATACTAAAAATAATCACATTTTTCTAAGTAGAGAATAGTCACTGGCATGTCCTATTTAATAGACCTTTGTTTATGTTTTTACTCATATACATAATTATTTATGTGACTAATATAATACATGGTTTTGCAATAAAACATTTTTATATGCCTTGTCATTGTGTCTAACCGTTAAATGAGGATTTACCTTAGAAATATTAAACCAAAACCTAAGCATTGAACATAATAGAGACAAAATGTTCCATTAGGCACTTGAAAACCGTTTTCGTATTAAAACAGGTGGCCTCGTGAAGACAAATATTTGTGCCAATTTTTTCAAACATTCAAGCAGAATTTGAACCCGCGACTGGCATTATTCCAACTGTGAATCAGTCACACATTTCCTCTCTCCTTTTGGCAATAGATAACACGACAACGATAAGCTATATTATACAATACACACTAAGGATGAGTATATCTACATGCTTTCATCCGGTGTGGTGTTAACGAAAAGTGGCACGTATTGCCCACCAAGCAAAGTATATTTAATTACAAACTATTACGTTGAATGAGCCATGAGCAACTATTTTTTTTCAGAATCGTCGAGACTAGACGAAGTGAGCTGTCACGAGAGTCCACTCCCGCGAAGATTTCCATAATTTGTTTTGTTAACGTTTACTTATAGTTCATTGTTTCATACCAATTCATTTTTAGACTTTTACAGTCACGGTTTTAAATAATTTTCATAGAAATATTAATTGGTCATGGTTTATGAAATCTCGTTAAGAAATTAAAAAAGGTTTATATAAATCTCCGTTATAAATATAATATTCTTCAAATGGTATTATTATTATTAGCTGATTCGTGACTTTGCTTCGGTGTATTACTTAGATAACACTATACTCATTAGTTTAAATGCAACTCTCTCAATTATTTATTCGTTCATAGTTAAAACGTGAAATCAGTTGGTGACTGGTTATATGACGACATTCAAACGTCATTTCCTTTAGTAAAGAGTACATATTACCAATTCGTAATTACAATTGCAGTATCAAATATCACATTGTAACAACATTTACATATTACAAAAGAAATGTTCAGTCACATATGCTACTGAGATGCGTATATTTTTTGTTATGCGTTATTCAATTTGGTAATTAGATGTATAGCAAAAAATATTCAGATCGCTTCCTTAATTTATAATGACGTAAAATTAATATAGAATAGTATAATAATCAACTTGATAAATTGGCAACACATTTAATATTCCATGTTATTATTCTATTGTAAATTATTAGTGGTATTGTCCGAGTTTTGTCAAGTCTTATTAAAATGCAAATACATACATAGCAAGTTTCTATTTACCACATGGGGCAATGGTTTGCGTCATAAAAAATGAATGTAGCAATTGATTATATAACTGGCTATAAGCTTTATAAATTTAGCAAGATAAATGATATTGATTATGTATTACGTATACGAAATCGTTCAACCAAAATCGCTATTATTTTAGCAAAACTGCAAGGTCGCCAACATTATATAATGATTTGTTTAATCAAGTCGCACAAGGTATTTATAATCCAAATTAAATGCCTTGAAATTTTGATACATATTATGTACATGACATTTTATTATTCGAGTGTGTCAAGGTTATATGTGAAAAATTCTCGTTCCTTTATTTTACGACGCAATATGGCACATTCTTCTACATTCCTAGTTGTTTGCTCGCAATCGAGGTTCCTTGCCTTGAGACGTGCGGATATACATTTAGATGATTTTAGCCGACTATTCTAATATATTTTTCCCCAGACTGGAGCTGACAGTTTCGTATAGCTTTGGTACTTTACCAAATGATAATTTGTTTTCCGGAATCACTGCAAAAATTAAAGAAGGTTCTTACGATGAATAGTTTATATCTTGCCGCGAACGTGCGAGACAAATAATTATTAATGCAAAAATAAAAAGTAAAACGATGGCTAGCTCACACGTCAACGTCATGCCTGTGACCAGGTTCCGCTTCCGGAGATTGGACTGCGAGGTTTCTGTTCAGTTTTGTAATTTAATACAAATAAACAACGGACCGTATCTCCCTCCTTTCTGGTTTCTTCTATCTGTATATGTTTGCCATAGTCATTTTGTATGGTGATTTGATATTTTAAAAGAGTATCGAGAGTTTTTTCCGCCGGCTTTTTCTCCCGGCCTAGATCCTCTGTCTTCTTTACCAATGAGTAGGGACGTCTACCGATACAAATTTAATGACGCGGAATAAGTGATACCTGTATCTTATATTCCATAATAAACAATTGTTTTTCATATGAAAATAAAATTTGGTCAATTTTTTATTTAAATAATTATAAGAAAACTATGTCTGAGGTTTCTACCAGTATCTACACATTATTGCGGGAGGCCTTTTGATAATACAAGTCGAGAGAATTTACCGTAAGAAATAAGGTATTTAATATAGATTTCACTTGAAATTTCACACGACATAGTTGTCGCCCGGGCCCGGCGGGAGACGCTTTCGCGGAAGTCTTTTTTTAGTAAATAAAGTCCCTTTTTAGGAGAGGGGAGATTTTGAAACTCCCTTGCTTGCTAGCTTGTAAAATATAGGATATCTGTTATCAGCTTAGTTAATCCATATCCGTAATCCCTCTTATAACACAGTACTCTTATAACATGGATATTCCGCTATATAACGCGGGGATTTCCCCATATAACGAGGGGATTTCACAGGTTATATTTCTGTACTGTGAAATTTATAATGATTTGTAGCACGCGGACATATTTCATTCAATCGTTCATTACTAAGTTTCTTCTTAATATTCGATTTAAACCTCCTTTAACGAGAAAAGTTATCATTTGTACATAACACGTTATATGGGTTCCTACAAGAGCGTAATGCGGGAATACTCTTATAACGCGTTTCCTATATCGCAGAACCAATCTACCGTGCTATATGGGAAATTACTGTACTCAGGGTTAAAATTACGCCACCTTTACTAAAGTGAACTCAGTCTTTTTGGCCTAACAATTTACTGTGCGGTGATGCTCTCATCTCGTAAGATAAATGTAAGTCTAAGTACGCTTTATAATGTTCAGCCTAAGTTAATTGTCACAGTATTTACCACTTTGAATCTGGAGCGTAGAACACCAAGTTTTCCAAATCGAACGTGAAACGGTGAACAAGTAAAACTCCCATCAGGCTGCTCCACCACGATCACATCTATCGCTCCCGTCAACGTAGCGCTGTTTATCTCATTATAGAATTTCTTGAAAAATGTCCCGATGTAATTCATAGAATACATGATGCTTGCTTTGTTGCTTCCTTTTCGCTAATTCTCATGCACTTTACTTTTACAGCTTAGCCCATATTGATTTCTGAAACAAAGGAATATAACGTATAAAGTGTTTCGCATCTTTTTGAAATCCGAAAGGTTTCTAAAAATACAATTTAATACAAAAACAATAGAAAATCAACATCGGAAACAAGAAATTTCTAATAACTTAAACTGACGTGGCGGAACTAAGAAACCATTTCCTTTCTCATTCAATGCAATTACATATATTACTGAAAGTAACGTTTCATCTCAAATAAATGGTAGGATTTATGTTCGATTTACGAATCAGATACTATCTGTATAAAAATACAAAATTTAACTCAAACGTTTGAGATAATTTATAACGTTAACGGTTAACAGTTATTGATGCGGAGTCGATTTCTGACTCTCTTTGGATATCTTGCAAAAACGCAAATTTATACGTCAATCGTCATCGTCATTTAATTTGTTTGTGCGAAATAATAAAATCATTATAATTATTACGAAGGACGTAAGTACGATAAAATTTCGCAATGATTTGTAACTTAGTATAGCAAAGATTTATTGATTGTTGCAAAGGTCAACCTACGTCAATGGTGATTATGAACATGTAATGGCAATCTCATTAGCTGTTCTCGTGAAAAAATATAGCTAATACATATCGCCCCCACAGTGCATGACGCAAATTATACCAGACTTCGAACTACCAAGTGGTGACTTTATATGTATATTAGTTATTGGCATACCTACTATGTATATAAAAATATTTAATTTATAAATGATACACATTCCTTATATGTAATTCATAATCGACTTTAGTTACTTCTTTACGAATAAAACCATCTTCAGATTCAATATTCATCACAAAAAAATGAAGATTATGTAACTGGCACGTAGCTATAGATAAACATATTTACATTTCACATTTTCAAACGTCCGTTAATAATAATACGTCGCCCGCACCACCGCGCCGTGATGATTCTCTTGAAAATTTTAACGAAAAATTACATTTGCAAAAAACAAAAAATAACTGGTTTAATTCATTAATCACGTCCATTCATCTTATGTAATTAAATTTTAATATAGAATAAGACAATTATTACTTGTTTTATATAAAATTATTCAAATGTGGCATTCCAAATTTTAAGATAATGAATTAATTAAGCTACCACGTGTATTTACTCTCACATAATATACTTCTATTAATCATCGTGAAGCAAAGTTTTATTATAACACTTATATCATATAGCCGCTCAAGCAGACGTTGAATTCTGTCTAGACTCTAAACTCTAGAGTGATTATGTAGGATGTTTACAAAGGACAGCAAAATTTCCAGTTACAGTTTTTAAAAAATATATACTGAAGAAAATAAAGAATTAACTATTTTGGTACTATTTTCCAACACACAATCAAACGTAGGCCCTCTTGATAAAATAATTTCCTAATTTACTTCAGACAATATAATATGTACATACATTGTTAAATAAAATTAATTTATTTGACAGGAATCTTAACCTATCATTATTATAATTTCTTATCGGGCCTCTCGAGCCAATCCAAGGATAAATACTGATTAACGATATCAATACTCTTTAACGGTTTTATTCAATAATTGATGTAATAGATAACATTCAGTACCAATTGCGTAAGAGGCATAACTTTTTTTTTTTTTTTTGTTAAATAAACTGCTCTTAGTCTGTTACATACGAAGGCTAAGTTTAAGACTTTGACACTCATAACAAATAAATATACTTAGTAGAAAATTACATCATTTTATATTCATAATTACAATATTTAAAATCTTACATTAATAAAGGAGTCAGTATGTACTAGGATTTCATACTGGGTTTCGACAGAAAATTGTCAATAAAATAAGCCTTCCTAGTTCCAATTTAAAAATGCGTTAACACCCACATAACCAAACTGAAGAATATACAGACTCTATGCTTAGTTTTATTTAGAAAAAGTAAGCTTAAGTATACACTAATATACCTTAAAAAATCATGTTGAAATCCATCTTTCTTGGGTTTACAAGTTTTTCAAACACTTTCATGAGACACTTGCAACAATCGTCCTTTGTGTTACCTAGTTTGTTTTCGATAACAATATAACACAACGAGATCAAGGTAAAATAACAAGCGGAAACGAGGTATCCGCGTCGAATACTTTTACAAACTGATCATACACAAGTTCATGCTTGATTGTTGGAAGACTCGTAAACGTGTTGCGTTCGTGTTGTGTGACGTCCCAGCTGATACATCGTTACACGCACACAGCTATATGGATACAAATACAACACAATATTATTTTACACTACACATATAAAGGCTTGTTGAGGGAAACAGAGATAGTGTGTACACGCACTATAACCAACGGCGATCGCGTGTTATATGGCGTGATGTCGTACCACGATGAATGAAAGTAAACCAAAAATTTGTCAACTATTACGAAAATGCTTATTATAGGTATTAAGTTCTAGATACATATCTTACAGTTTGACCTTTAGGCAATTCGAAAACTTATATTTCTTTATTAATTTAAGGTTATATTTATCGGACATTGAATTTTGTATTATATCTAGAATAATGTACATGTATATTTTATTAGTATTATATTGGTCATGGAATCCATTAGAATAGCTGAATCAGTATGTACAATAAATATCTGATATTATAATCACCATATGCTATTAAGAGAAGCGCGTCGTCCAAACTGTAGGACCTATATTTTATAACAGCCTGTATATTAAAAATCATAATAAGTTTTCGTTAAAGGATAATTTTTTACATTTTTTGCGTGTTAAACAATGCGTGGAGGGGAGAAAAAGACAAAATACTGATGCTTGCGGTGCTTATTAAATTCAATTAATTTGGAGATAATTATCTAGTATTAATTTGTTACAGAACCCGCGAGAGGGCTGGCGTAGCCACTTCTCCAATAATAATTTCAATATTGATAGGCGGGTATATACTATTTTACAATTTATTATATTTAAAAAGCCATCGATTATATCTGCACACTACATCCTTTAATTCCTTTTCAATTTTAACCGTACAATTATAGAAATTCAATGTAACTTTTAAATAAAAAGCAGTTCTGAGCTTCAGCTTTACTTTTTAGGACAAAGTATATCCTAGAAACACCTGCACCAGCCCACTTTATCCTATTCGTCTAATAATGGGTGTGTCATGACGCAGTGTTTACTAGACGCTTATCAACGAGCCTCTTGCGTATTATTCAAATTTACAAGGCCAGAATTTTATGCGCAGCGTCGTTTACCATATAATATAGGTCTTATTACATTAGCAATAGCTGTCAAATTTGGAAATAGAATAGTTTCACCTTTAAAAGAAATATTTTCATTATCAGATTGATTATTGCAGAAATTATCTAATGCGCATTTTATTACACTTGGCACACTAGTGAATAACAAAAACATGTTTTGAATGATCTAGTGCTAGTCAGAGTAGTTTACATGTAACAAACACAACATATTCAATTTTGTTTCTATTGCGTTTAGAGTTATTGTTATAGAAAATACTGTAAATACTAGGGATGCATCCGATACCGATGCCGATACCGATAGATCGGCGATACTTTCTTTAGGTTTGCCGATATATCGGCATCGGCGATATTTTAATTGCCGATTCAACGATACTTTTCAAATTTCACGCCTTAAAAAAGTAATGTAAACGCGCATCATAGGGCCGATTTACATTATCTTAGTGTTTAGGAGAGTATTTTAGTACAAGTTGAAAGGCAAGTTCTTTAGTGCTTTAGTGCGTTGCGAGTGAACGTTTACATTTCTTCCAGTAGAGTATCATTATTCATTACATCGCCACAATGAACGCGCAACGACGTCGGCAAATACGCTCTATTCTACGCAAAATACTAACTGTAGTTATGGAACAAATAGAAGACGAGATTTTATTCGAAATAAATAAACTAAATATGAATAATAAATAAAATAGCTTCCTTTAAGGCAGTGTATGCCGAATGCCTAGCCTGTTTGTTTTTGTATAAATTGTTTTTAACGTTCCACAAACATTCGTGAACAATATATTCAGACACAAATTTGATAGTTGTATCTTCCGACCATTTAGCCATCTTTAAAAATCAAAAAACACGCACGCGTTTCACGGCACTTGTGCACTCTCCTAAAGATTGTACTAAATTACGTGTTTACACACAACGAGGGAAGATCTAAGGGGTTGCGCGGGCGCGGGAGGGGTATCACTTGAAACAAAAATAAAAAGCGATTCTATTTTGATTCAACTTGAAAGTCAAGTAGAACCGTACTAAAGCAAGTAGCGTTTACATGTTTCAACTAAAGTACTATCCTAAACACTAAGATAATGTAAATCGGCCTTTATATGATCTTGTTCATTGCAAACGAGGCACGGACTATCGATGTCCGAGGAATCCCCGCGTTTTATTCAGTTTGTTGTCTGTCTCTCTCATCCGCTTTGTCCCCGCGTATTCCATTTCTCTACACTATTTATTTATTTTTATTTATTAACACTTTTCTGCATTACGATATAAAGATTTAACATAATTAAATGAAAAGGAGGGCAACTGGGGGCCTTATCGCTTTCTACCGTTTTCTTCCAGGCAACCACTGTGAGAAAAAATGTATTAAATTAGATAAGGTAGACAAGAAGCGCAAAAATACATATTACATAGTTATAAACATGACAAAAATAAACAGGCACTAAAAACAAACTAAACTAAAACGCTACATTAAAAATAAAAAGTGCACATGAATCACATTTAAGATCAGTCTCACGTCAGTTAGTAGTTAGTACGAAAAACTCTTGTTGGATTGATTAGTAGACCAAAATTTTTACTCCAGTTAACTATCTTTGCCAGCTCATTGAGACTTGATTGAACGTAGATTTGAAGATAATTTAGTTGGCTTTTAACTGCTATCGCGAGTAGTATTTTTTCAATAACAAATTAAATAAAATACAGAATTACAAAAATATTATCGGTCTTAATTTTAATAACTAAACTTGATATATTTTACCTTAATTTAATTTAAATTCAAAAAGCGTTGGTATCGGTATCGACGATATTTCTATAAGAGTATCGGCATCGTATCGGCAAAAAAGCGCATCAATGCATCCCTAGTAAATACCTACCAACTATTGTATAAAAAGTACATACTTTGTTTTCTATATAGCCCATAAAACACATTTTTATAAAATACCAAAAACTATGTTAGGAATTAATTAAAATATCCATCTGTTTTTGGTTTAAGGGATACACAACATGGTGGCACTTGTTATCCTTTATTATGTTTTGTTTAGTGTCAGGTTTAGGTTCTGAGTAGTTGTATATAGAAATGTTTTTAAAGCATACAATTTCCAGGTTATAAATCAAAGCATGGCCTAACAAGAGATCACTTCCAGGCACCCCAAGTAAGGAAAAACTTCTTACTTATCATTATTGTTACTCTTTGCCATTCTTTTTAATATTTTTTATGTTATGGCTCCATCTCACAAACAGAAATTTAAACATGCAGAATATTGCTAACTGAAATAGTGGACAAAAGCTATTCTGCTAACGATCTAAAGAATAACACAACCTACACCACAGTTTCAGCTGTGTGATTGATATTTATGGGGTATAATAGACTTAAATTCAGTTCCTTGTGAAACAATATTACTTTTTCAGTCTAGTAATCACATTTTTGCCTTAAAAACATGCACATAAAATCCTCTGCATATTTATATATTATTAGTTATAATATATAATAAACCATGTGGGCCATGCCACTTTAGGCTGCCATAATACCAACACCCATATTTGTGACAGTAACTGATCATTTTCTCAAAAAGGTAGGTAATAAGATCCTGTTGTATTTATAAAATAATTATTTTTTACTAAATCCGTTCTATACAAATCAATGAACCGAGAATAAATGAATTTTTTTAAAGTGTGTAAGATGGATGCTTGCTTTAAAGTTGATTAATGAAATTAAAAATAAATTTGATTACAAATTGTTTACTTAATATGCTCAATATTGGTTTGAATATAATATTTAAAGGCCAATACTTAGTATCAGGCTAAACAGTTATTAGTAATATATTATTAAGTAACATAGAGTCTAATAATTACAACATTATAGATAAGCTGAAATGTAAATGCTTGAAAAATTAATAATTTCCTTTGTTGTAAGCAAACATCTAAACACAATGGTATATTTCCATTACTTACATGATAAAATGCTGATAGATCAGTTTATTATAGACTTCACTGACAAGTTATCGATTTTTAATTTATTGTTGAATTTATAAAAGGAAAAATAATTTCTTTAAATAAATTATCAATTCAATTTAAAATGAACACTGAAAAGTGAAAACTGGATTGTTACTTGTTAGCAGTTAGCACATCACAGATCACAGAAATCTAATATACTATAGTGTACCTCTACAGATGTGGCACTGTAATCTGTATATTGTTCAATCTCAACGGTATATTACTCTGTGTCTACTGTCTGTAACCAACCACCAACTTTGCGTATCGTAAATCGTAATATTAATGAATTAATAAAAATAATTTTTAGATGAAATTTATTATCACAGAATCAGAAGACCTGGCTGTAAGGATTAAAGTCCTTTGCCTTTCCCATTAGGGATAAATTAATATCATCATCATTATCAAATGTCACAGAATCATCTGTCGGAGTATGTAAATTTTACTGTTAAAGTTTAAACTGTTAAATTTACATAGAAACCACAATATTATCTTTCTTTCTTTCGGTCTTGTGATTCTGATATTTTTCAGATTATAGGTCATAGTACAAAAAAATGGGATTCAATTTTGGAAACTAAACTCATTAGCATTTCAACTGGATCGTTTTAATAAAGCTTATAGTAGGCCCCCTGATCCAAGTTCAAAACCATACTCACAATTTTTAAGTTGTTTGGCGCAACGCAACAATTCAGGTGTTTTGGCCAAAATTAAAAAATGGAACAGAATGTAACTACCGCCCCCTGTCACCACTCCATGTAGCTGATCAAAGTTTGTTCTGCACAAACGACAGCAGATAGAGCTGCTATCGTTTGTGCAGGCCGTTGACTTTTTCGTGGTATGAAATTTGAAGAGGGGTCTACAAATAGTGACTAGCCAACTAAGACGGTCATCTTGTTTTTTTGGAGTAAATCTTCCACCCCATCAAATTGCCACCAGTTCTCTATGCAACACCGCCTACCCGATCTTGCTAGGATTTACCGTTTAGGCGGGTCAAAGCTTATTAATCAATGGTGTTTAACGTTAACGTTAAAAGACAGTCACATAAAAAAAAAACAACCCTTTCCTCCTTCAGAAATGTGTGGATACCCATATTATATAAATTACTTAACTGATTTAAATGAAATTTACATGATTAAAATTAAACGGAAGGATCGTATCAATGACTTCTAGTTCTGTACAGAAATTTGTAGATAAACAGTTACGAATTTTATTTATTTTTAACTCCTGTACTTGAAGGCCTTTATTGTAAATTGATCATCACTCAAATATACAATTCCAACATATCACATACATAGAGGTCTACCTAATAACTAAGGAAATAAAGTGGAAAACAACCGCGTCTAATTGTGTGCAAATAGATAATTATTGAAACATTAGCATTTTGATCAAAGGTTTGAATTGTATGTATATATATGATTATAGATTGTACATAATATACATTTCTATTACTCTTATTTTGTGTTTATTATGGATAAAAATAATCATTATAAATTGTCCGTTTTTATTGAGAATTGTGTACTTTTATACTGTATTTACCATTATTTAAATAAAAAAACCCAATTCAACCCCTAGTATTTTTTAAGTTTGATCTAATAACAATAAAAGAAATTAGTAATAGTTTAATTATATAATAAAATCAGCTTAATATTAACTCCCGCATAATATACATTGGCCCTTAAGATGTGCTTTTAATTCTCTATATGTTAGATAGGTAGAATTAATATAAAATTAAAATACAAGATTAAAATATATGATTTTCTTTGCTATAAATTTTTTACAATAATAAGTATTACAAGCATATTAGTTTATATCTAAAATATTCAGATGTACATTTAAAGTAAAATAAAATTTAACTATATAGATACTTGATGATTATGTATTTTGTGCTATGGTAACTGATCAGATGTACTCTCTACTGAATCTCCTGCACCGTTTGGAAGATTGTTTTCAATTTGAGACATTGTAATATTTTGTGTTTTATTGCGTAGTTCAAATACTTGAGTTATTGCATCACGGAAGCACAAAAAGTTGTAATCAATCACACCTGAAACAAAATTGATTGGTTTAGCATAAAGTAATAGTTGCTTCCCACTGTATACTTACGATTTTTTAATCTATGGAATGGATTCCATACAGTTTTCACAAATAGACCATGAATTAAGAGGAAAGTTTTTTTGTACAATTTACAGAAATAGATAAAGCTATATATAGTTTATAATTCTGTATCTATCTACATGTATGATAACATTTCTAATGAACTCAATTCTCATGCTGGAAAGCAAATAAATAATCAATACCAATTTAAAAGTTAATTACCAATTATCTTTTAAATTCTATGGTCTTATACTATTCAAACTATGACATGTTCATTAAACACAATTAGTTTTTATCCCAACATTTGCCAATTTCGTAAATAATACATTTTACAAAATTATTGTTACCTTGCTTTTGGAAATTTTCTTCTCTAAGTATGCAAACTAGAGCTAAAAACTTGTTGACCTCTCTTAAATATAAAACTGTACCATTATTAAGCTTTATTAGGCTTGAACTCTGATTGTTGAATGTATTTGTTTCTGTTTCTTCCACCATACTGTAAAAAATAATGTTAATAATATATTTATGAAAAACTGTACTAATAGTAAGTATACTTTATATATAGAATATTGAAATTATTGAATTAGAATTTTATGAACCTGTTGCATCAGGAAGGTTTTAAAAGCCAGTGTTGAAAAGTTTACTGGTAAACTTTTATAGCAACTATACATATTACAATATAATAATTTTCTACAAGTCGAAGTATTACACATACCCATAAATACAAGATATGTCAATAACAACATCAATCATGTCACAACAAAGTTCATAGCTTTGCATATCCACTGGTGAACTGTCAGTTGCAATGTAAATTTTGGATACAACATCAAACAAGAATGCCTTTTCTATACCAGAATTCTGAAAATATAAAATTTTTTGGAGCTTGAAAGACTTGTCCACACAATCTCCTTTAAAGCTAATTTAAATTTATCTATGGCTAACAAGGGTAACAATTTGTGTAGTCTCAGGATTAAAAGTTACAGTTACTAACTACTGAGTAGATACAAAGTCTCAATACACCTCATATATTTGAGCCTAACAATGACTCCCATATGTTAACAATGTATTCTGATATGCGAGAGTCATAGTTCACAACATAACAAAGGCTGATTCTCACGCTAAGCACTCAGTACCATTTAGGCACAGAGCCCCTAATACCTTTTAATAATAAATTCACATTTAACATTGTAAATAAATACATTTATCACATTTTATATTATATTATTATATAATTAAAAACTTTATTTATTATATATAATCAATCAGTGCTCAGTTATATAACAAATACTTACTGATATGAGTATATTAAGTAGATTTTCCAATGTTGGTAATTGTGGAATTAACTTTTGTACAACTTTACTAAATGCTTCAAATATTGAATGATCATAGATTGAAGTTAAGTGAAATGATAAGTGAACATGCTCCAGTCCATTTTCTGCTAAATCCTCAGTGGCTCTGTGATGTATATCCCTTTGTGTCTCCATTTTGTAATCGTCATTCAGTCCATCAACCTACAATGGAATTTTAAAATAGAAGATTAAAATATAATGATTGCTGGTAGTTTTTATTTTAATATTCATTATAATGATTCATGATATTTATTATTATCTAATTGATTTTTTCAATATTATAATTGACTGATATATATATTCTGTCTGTAACAACTTATATGTTAATAATATATATCAATTATATAACAATGTTACTACAAAACTTGGCTTCAGGACTTTGCCTCAATCTGTTTGTTAAAACATAAGTACAGACATGCCAGTTGCAACACAATATTTTCCTTCACGATACAAGTAAACATTATTTGCATACATAGAAGGAAATATCTATATGACATCAAGGTTGATTTTAGCCATCACCACTAAAATATATATATATATATACCACATTTGTTGTGGCAACAACTGTCAATCCTTTACAACAGGAATACTAATCCTTAACACATACTCACCTTATGAATAAATACTTCAAATTTTATACTACTATTCACTCTGTATGCTTTGGTAACTGTTTGTTGCAACTTATCTAAGGCATCTTGATAATCATCCTGAAATTAAATAATGTTAGTTTTGTATATTATGCCTTCAAAAGTTACCAAAACTAAATGGTTTTAAATTTTTTAAGAATGCAATGGTAAAAATAGTAATTTCAAATACCTGGGCATCAATAACAAAAACCAGTGCACCACATCCACCAAATATTGTATCAGAATCAAATTTTGCATCGAAAAAATCTATCTGACCTGGAAAATCCCATATTTGAAATTGGACAAAACTACTATTGTTTATATCGTCTTTTACGATTTTGTTAGTTGATTCCAGAAACAATGTTTCATTGGGTGACATCTTATGAAATACAACTTTTTGAATAGAAGATTTTCCCGACCTGAAATGTGTTTAAAATTATATGAAATTAAAAAGCTTCTAACGTGATAATAAATTATTATTCTGGTTTGAAATTAGCACCTCCTTAAACCCATCAAAAGGATTCTAGGTTTGTGATCCTCCTGTAACGACGTATTATCACTTTCACCATTTTGTTCGAATGGCCCATAGCTGAAATCTTTAGGAAATGAGCCGACATATTCATCTTGGTAACTCTGTAATACAAATGATAATTACATTTATTGCCTCAAAAGAAAGAACACTGAAAGTTACTTTTGTAACATACCATTTTGGTGTCCATCCAATCATTACATTTCAAAGAAATTGCAAGTATTACCAATAGTAAGATTTTAGACACGTTTTTGCCTAGTAATTAAAAAACTTAAATGTTCTAACTTTAATTAAATTAATTAGTTTCAAATAAGAAAATTATGATTCAATAAAGAAACAACTATATGAATAATGTAGGATAGTTATTAGTCTAATCTAAACTCTAAAGTTAGTTGTTAGTTGTCAACTGTCAGTTTTAAATTGTCAAATGTGGCAAGAAATTCCAGAACAAGTTATAAGAACTAAATACAGCATGAGAAGCAGGAGCCAGGAACCACGCGCTTGGGCCGCCGCGCCGGCACCAGCGCTATGACCATCATTTTTCATTTCAGTACAAATGACCCACTATTTTGTGTCACTATCTCCCGGCCTATTACTTAACAGAGCCACTAAACAATAATTTGACACTACTTGCACGAAAGGCCGATTTACATTATCTTAGTGTTTAGGAGAGTGCTTTAGTACAACTTGAAAGGCAAGTTCTTTAGTGCTTTAGTGCGTTGCGAGTGAACGTTTACATTTCTTCCAGTAGAGTATCATTACAGCGCCACAATGAACGCGCAACGACGTCGGCAAATACGCTCTATTCTACGCAAAATACTAACTGTAGTTATGGAACAAATAGAAGACGAGATTTTATTCGAAATAAATAAACTAAATATAAATAATAAACAAAATAGCTTCTTTTAAGGCAGTGTATGCCGAATGCCTAGCCGGTTTGTTTTTGTATAAATTGTTTTTAACGTTCCACAAACATTCGTGAACAACATATTCAGACACAAATTTGATAGTTGTATCTTCCGACCATTTAGCCATCTTTAAAAATCAAAAAACACGCACGCGTTTCACGGCACTTATGCACTCTCCTAAAGATTTGACTAAATTACGTGTTTACACACAACGAGGGAAGATCTCGGGGGGTGCGCGGGCGCGAGAGGGGTATCACTTGAAACAAAAGTAAAAAGCGATTCTATTTTGATTCAACTTGAAAGTCAAGTAGAACCGTACTAAAGCAAGTAGCGTTTACTAAAGCAAGTAGCGTTTACTAAAGCAAGTAGCGTTTACCTACATCTTAAAGCATACTTTCTTGGTGTTTAGGAGAGTGCTTTAGGATAGTACTTTAGTTGAAACATGTAAACGATAATTGCTTTAATACGGTTCTACTTGACTTTCAAGTTGAATCAAAATAGAATCGCTTTTTATTTTTGTTTCAAGTGATTCCCTCCCCCCCCCACCCCCGAGATCTTCCCTCGTTGTGTGTAAACACGTAATTTAGTACAATCTTTAGGAGAGTGCACAAGTGCCGTGAAGCGCTTGAGTGTTTTTTGATTTTTAAAGATGGCTAAATGGTCGGAAGTTACAACTATCAAATTTGTGTCTGAATATATTGTTCACGAATGTTTGTGGAACGTTAAAAACAATTTATACAAAAACAAACAGGCTAGGCATTCGGCATACACTGCCTTAAAATAAGCTATTTTATTTATTATTCATATTTAGTTTATTTATTTCGAATAAAATCTCGTCTTCTATTTGTTCCATAACTACAGTTAGTATTTTGCGTAGAATAGAGCGTATTTGCCGACGTCGTTGCGCGTTTATTGTGGCGCTGTAATGATAGTCAGGCCGCACACCAGGCATACATTTGTAACTCGATAATTGTAGCGCCACATTTGAAACGCGACACATTTAACGCCCCCATACATTTGTACGTGAGCACGCACACCGAGGAAACATTTGTGGCGGGCGCACTTTGTAGCGAGACAGTTTCCGCGCCACACAAATTCAAGATCGAACACGTTCGTTTTTTGTGTCGCGTTGGTTTGCAAAAATTAAGGACAACATTGAATTTTACGTTGAGTTTATTGCAGAGGTTGAAAAAAACCCTGTTTTATACAATCACACGCTCAATGATTATAGTAACAGACGGATTACAGAAATAATTTGGACTAAGATTGGCGAAAAATTCCCGTACTTTGTGCAATCTTGATTAAACGGATGAACCCAATAACGTCTTTTTTTTCTCATTAATCGCCACATCAAGAAATCTATGTCATAAGACGATGATGTCGACCTTCTCAAAGCGGTGCCACGCTACAACTGTGCTACCGATGTGCGCATTTTCAATACATTTGTAGCGCATACAATTGTAGCGCAACGACTTCGCAACGATTGTGGCGACGTAAAATAACAAATGTATGCCTGGTGTGCGGCCTGACTTACTCTACTGGAAGAAATGTAAACGTTCACTCGCAACGCACTAAAGCACTAAAGAACTTGCCTTTCAACTTGTACTAAAATACTCTCCTAAACACTAAGATAATGTAAATCGGTCTTGATCAATGTCAATTACTAATCACTTGCACTCGCACCAAAGTGAATACAGACCTTTACGCTACCGATCACGATTACGGTATCAATATTACATTATTAAACGTTTGTACATTTTATTGAAATAAGTTATATATAAACAAATAACTTATATTGAGTAATATAGTAACTCATTATTCTGAACTCTTAAGTTTAGACCTATGTTACTTTTATGTTTAGGTATGAAAATAAATATTTTTGAACTAAAAGCTTCAAAATAAAATATATATATTAAACTAAACGTGTATCATAATAAATATTACAAGTAGATGGCTTTCTATATTTACAACGACATTCTGTAGTATTAATTGAAGGATTTGAAGGTATAGCTGTCGTGCGAAATGGGTGCCGCAAGGGTTTCGAAGCAGCAGCTGTTAGTTTATCGGCGCTTGTGTTAGACTGAGTGGGTCGCAATCGTCGCTCACGTTCTATCCGAGCCCGCTCTACTCGTTGAGCATGGGCAACACTGTGTTGTAGGCCCGCTAAACTATCAGTTTTGGCGGGAAAGCGTTCTAGACTGTTAGATACTTCTCCAACTTCTGCTGTATCAGTATCAACTATTTCCTTATGATCCAGGATCATTCCTATATTTAATTTCAAATTCGTTGAACCATCTCGAAAAATTAAATATACTGTAGCTTGATCGAGAACTTTCAAAGAAAAGTTCTCGTTAATTTTAAGTGCCTTCATTTTGATTTGAAAAGGCTTAAATTTTTGTGTTAATTTCTTACTCTTCTCTTTTATAAAGTTGTCAAATTCGATGGCGAGCATTTCTTCATTATCTTGTCTTGGCTTTTCATCCCCATGGCCTCCCAGTTTTAGTATCTCTGGATCTTTATGCGCCATCTGAGTGTCAATCATAACTTGTTGAAGTACAGGCGGGTCATTTAATGTATGCCATTTCCAATGTGATACAGGCCCAATACTTTTATCTAAAATAACTCCTTCCGTTTGGTTATATTTGAGCCTGAAATTTTTTTGAATAGTGTTTGATAAGATTTTTTAATTAATATGTTAAGTACTTAACTTAACTTGTCTACTAAAATCTCTTTTTTCAAAAATACTATAGGCATTTTATATATAGGTCTATTGTGCAAGTGTGTTACGGACGAGTGCCAACCTGCTAAAGGCGTAGAAACCTCTGTATGCCAGAGTTGGGTCTTTGTAGCTGGTCCTATGCTGAAGTATTATAAAAAGATGAACAATTTTTTTGGGATCTATACTTAACCTTATTTTCCCGCTGTGATCAAACACCACACCGTTACCTAAATAGTCAAATGTAGCTAGTATTGTGAAAGGACGAGGACGGCCACGCTCGTCTGGCTCACCGTTGCTGTAGATTACAAATCGTTGTTGAGCGTTTGTTTCTGTAATAATAGCACAAAGTAAAAATATTTTACTGCAGCAAAGTATTGCTTTTTTTATTCCAATGAAGGATAAAAAAGATGCTCTTAAACAATAAAACCGAGTTAATTTTTAACATAAAGAATTTTTAAACCAAGTTTTTCACAATTTATTCACCTGACCCAGTAAATATTAGCACGTCGAACTAATTAAAAATGTTATCTACTGGTTTTAGATTTTTTGTAATGCTTGTTTTATGTCAATCATACCTTCTGCATCGTAATAATCGAGAGCTAATCTGCCATTCCGATAAAACCATCTACCTTTTCCATCATCATCAAACTCAGCTAGTTTTTCACCTGTATCGTAATGCATTAATTTTTTATTTTTGTTATGTTCAAACCAATCGAACTCAGGATGTGCTGGTCTCATACGATATACGTTCATCTGTAAAAACACGATATGTAGTATATTATAAATACAATTACTGCTATATTAAAATGATTCTATTCAGTTAATCGCCAACCAGGTATTAATGAACTTGGTATTATACCTTAAAAAGGATCTTAAACCTCATATGTATCATTACGAGTAAGCGAAAAAATTGTATATGGTAAAAAAACAATAAAAAGTTAAGTATATGATATTACTTTTCGGACCACTTTCTCAGTGGGTAACATCGTCCAACCTTTGTCGATAAAGGAGCGGTCCGACAGAGCGTATCTTATTACACCTTTGGCAGCCTCCGGGTCAATCTATGTCATCAATGAAAGTTTATTTTTTAATTATTATATAGGTACTAATTCGATACATATAGTTTATTATAATTTGTATATGCGATAGTGTCAGTGCCGATTTAAAATTATTTGTCATTTTTCAATCTCTCTTTGCTCCAATGCAACGCTCAGACATAACACGAAAAAATGCAGCCTTAAATATTTAAAGGGCCTCTTGAATATCGTGGCGGAGCTACGGCATCGCAATCTGCCGGTTTGCGGCGGCAACTCACGGTGGTTTCTTTCATATGATTTGCATATAAGTCACTGCACGTTTTCGATTACTGTTTTGTTTAACGCAATGAGAAAAAAAAAGAGATAATATATGTGCCAAACAATTATCAAGTGCGAATTTCAGAATGTTTATACAGAATTCTTTTGTGGAGTTTATGTAGTCTGCATATTATTTTACTGGGCTTTTTTAGATAAATTTTAATACCTGGGGTCTTTTCTGAAGTTATTTTATTTCTTTTTGGAAGGGTTATATTACTTTTAATGCTGAAAACAGCGAGTTTACTGTATATAAGTGTGCGGCTAGGCTAGTACGCTACGCTTTCCCTAAATGTTTGGCGTGGAGCCGCCGCCGCCGCGTCTCTTGACGTATTTATTCGTAGGATTATCGTATTACTAATAACTCCAATTGAAAATTATAGGGCATAAACTATTTCAAAGTTGTTCAGGATTCAGGTCGTGTAAATTCATGACACAGCAAGTAGGGAACGAATAATTTCCCATTTTCGTCTCAGAAACGAATAAAGCCAATTGCCGATTCCGAGATTGGGAATTTTTACACCCCACATCACAACATTACCTCGAACCTACCCATTTTTTGTTTGTTTAGAGAGCACTTATTAATATTTTTTACTTAAATAATAACGTAAACCGTACAGCTAATCGCATGCGAACGTTTGCCTGTTGCCAGAATCTGCCACACAACAACAACACAACCGCGCCACTAGATTTCTCCAAAAGGCGTATAGAAAAGATAAAATCAGCGCTAATCTAATGTTTTGGAAGTTCGAAGCTTTCTTAGCTTACAAAGTAGATTTAATAACATTTAAGGTATCGCTACTATATGTATCATAAAATCTTGTCTTTCACACCTTTGTGTTTGTATCACCTTTCTTGCTTTTAGACATCCCTTCCAAATTATTTATTAAATTTACGTAAAGAAAAATATTAAATATAAAATAAATTAATCCAAATCGTTAAACAGTTTAAAAATGAGGTCTATCAAAATTAAAACAATAGTTTGAAGTTGACAGAAATAGACAATTTAAAAACTTAAATACATAGTGAACACATACTTTTAAAATAGGTATTACAAGTAAATTATTTTATTTTACAATTTAAAAGTAATGTAGGTACAGTTTTATTTATTTATTTAGGTATCCAACAGAAAAAATGCCATGAACAGCCAACCCTAGTAAAATATAAATATTGATGTGTCTGTGATCACGTATATGTATTTTGCTTGTATGAGAGAGTATGTGTGACTATTTACTTAATATTTTATTTTGTACATCATGAACGGATGGCGTAGTCTTGCTCTTTCGTGAATTTTGTAAACGTTGTTGACATTCATAAGCATGCTCTAAGAAGCATCTAAATTGAATAAACGTATTTTGATTTTGATTTTTTGATTTTGATTCCTGAGACCTTTGTTTTATTAAAAACGTCATTCCGAAAATGCATCATTTTATTGGTAACACATTCTATAGGATAGCATTTTGTGGGTTTTGTCTTTATATATTATATAATATAATAACCAAATATATAATCAACAAGTAAAACTGTACCTGAACTCGTTTATACAAACAACATTGATGCTCTCTGCTCCTATCAGTTGTATCGTGTTGTCCAGCCTATATAGGGCTTATCAAGTTTTATGTAAAATTGTCTCAGTAGTTTAAGTGTGAATGCGTTCACATTTATAATATTAATACATAGGGCGTAATATAGAGGAACTTTACGATACGACTTTTGTAATTTGTTACAAAAAAATACATACCCGATGACAAACAAAACATACTTAATTTTATAATTTTAATTTCCTTTTAAAATAATTTAATATTGTTGTTTTCAATAACAGTGTATTAGATAGTAGATGAGTAGCTTTAGCGTATAATTGATGATAAAGTTCTATTTGTGATCGTCTTAAAATTTAAGTACTGTTTCAGTGTAATTGTTGTATTTTCTTAGCACCAATTTACTTTTTGTACTTTTTCTGTTTTTTCTTCTTTTTAATATTTATGTACTGTTTCTTTAACGTCGTGGCTTTCATCGGCGCCATATCATCGCTATTTGGTGATGATGAAGCCATAACTGAGCGCATCTCCCTCTCCAAGGGTCAAGGGACAGCTAAACTCTAATGTATATGCTTTTATTTGTGTGAGTACACTTATGGACTAAATAGTTTGTTTGTAGATAATATATACTATAATAAAATATAAAAAAAATACATACTCGCTTGGACACAGGTGAAGGTTTACTTTTCACTAAGGTACTTATATCCGAGGTCTTCAGAGAGTCTTCTTCAATAAAAGTAGATTGAAACATTAAAGGCTCAAATGCGGTAATATTTTTGGTCTCTTTTTTATTAATCCTAGGAGACTCTTTGAGTTTAATAATTTTTCGACCCATTACCAGATCTGTCGGTTCACTTAATTTTTGTTCACCGAATAAAATATTATCGACATCAAGTTCTAAATCAGAATCACAGCAAAGAATGCACGAGTCGTGGATATTGTTATGGTCTTTATGTGCCCGACGTATGATAGGTGATACATTTATTTCTGATAAACGTTGTGGTCTCCCCCGAGGTTCCTTTTTTTCAGACTGTTTTAATTTAACAAGTTGCAATATTAAATTGTCCTGTGAATGTTTTCTCAATTTCACTTGGCTAATATTCAATTCCTTAAAGGTTGTCACCTCCTCTTTTTTTGGCTTAGTCACACCTCTTCTTTCATCAGGTTCAGGTTTTGATTGAGAATCATCTATAGCCATTTTTGAATATGCCTCTTCTTTTAATTTTTTTTCAGAGTTTTCTTGCATTCGTTTATCACTATTACCTTTTTCTGTATGTTTTTGTTCTATAACCTTTTCACCTTTCGCGTGCTTTTCTTTTAGGTCAATACGTTTTACTTCATGGTCAGACGGCTTATGACTTTTTTCTTTCTGTATTCGCTCTTTCTCTTTTAGGGATTGTTCAGCTTTTTCTTTTTTAAGTCTTTCTCTTTCTTCTTTTTCATTTTTCAGTTTTTCTTCTCTTTCAGCGCGTTCTTGCATCTTTTTTTCTTTTTCTATTTTTAAAAGTTTTTCTTTTTCTTCTTTTTCATTTTTCAGTTTCTCTTCCTTTTCAGCGCGTTCTTGCATCTTTTTTGCTTTTTCTATTTTTAAAAGTTTTTCTTTTTCTTCTTTTGCTTTTATTTTTTGCTCCTTATTTGAAAGTAATGCTTCTTTTTCTAAATCTTCTTTTGCAGATTTGTCTCTACTTTTTTTAAATTCATTTCTCAAAGGTTTGTCTTTTTTCAAATCTTCCTTGGGAGATTTTTCCGTATCTTTTTTAGATTTATCTTTAAGAGGGCGCTCCACTTGATTTTCTTTAAGAACTTCTTTATCTAATTTGTCGCGTTCTTTTTTAAATTCTAACTCCGGAGATTTTGTAATATCATTAACAGCTTTGTGTAACTTTGATTTGACCGATTTTGTATCTTTTGATGATTTTATGCTAGCTTTTTCTATTTTATCTGTGTCATTGGTGCTAAAAGCTACTTCTTTCTTTTCTTCTATATCAGTCTGATTTTCTGGTTCAGCCTTTTGCTTATACTTTTCCATACGTGCTAATTTATTTTTTTCCTCTTCTTGAAGTTTTTTCATACGTTTTTCGTCCCTTTTTTTTCTTTCCAACTCCGCACGCTCACTTAACATATCTATTGTATCTTTAATTATTTCAGAAGAGCTTTTATGCCGTCTAATAGGGTGCTTATCCTGTTCTTCTTTAGGAAAAAAGTAACTGAAATTGTGTTCTAATGTTTTTTCTGTGAAACCTGATATTGAAGTTACCAGAGATTCTAAAGAGTTAAACCGCTTCAAAGATGTTACAGAAAACTTTTGTCTATCGTATTCTATTTGTGTTTCAAAAGGCAATTCTCGAACATCTTCGCGTGTATAATTAACATTACGTCTTATAGCTGTGGAGACTCTTTTATATTTCTCGCCATATTTTTTTTTCTTTTCTTTACTGTCTTCAAGAATAACCTTTTTTAATACGTGTAACTTTTCTTGTAACATTAACGGATGCTTTAAATGACTATCAGTAGATGAAATAGTAACATCATCATGAAAAGTATCAATTGACGCAATATCATCTAAACCTTGCTCAAATTTTATTTTGTTGTATGTTTCTTCGTGCCCCTCAATATCATATCTTACAACTTGTGGTTTATTCACGACATCTGAACTTTCGTTAATTTGCGTGTGGCCCCTTGAAAAACTAAACATTTGGTCCAACACCGGTTCATAAAATTTGTAAGATCTATATCGAGATTCACTGCATAGCAATCCCTTTTTTACTGCTTGTTTTGATAACTTTGCAGTTTTGTAAAGTATTAAATTACTCTCCAATAAATCTATTATTCTTGAAAGCCATAGTTTCACCTTGCTTTTGTTATATTTAAATGGTGAATATTCCCTACCTATAGCTTTCCTATCTTTGGCACGTGTGCTACTTGGCTTACGAAATAGATATTCATTTAAGCAGTGATCGCACACATTCCTGCATTCTCTTTTGTCAAGTGTTAATCTCTTGCGACGGTAACATCGAAGATAATTTTTACATCGCGGACATTTAACATACTTTTCTGAAATAAAAACAAACTATTTATAGTATTCACTAATATTTTATAAATCGAATTAGGGAGAAAGAAATCGCAGACCACCTTGCATAAGCGATTTAATGCACACACGTCCCTTTGTACAGTTTGACAAAATGAACAATGGACCTATCTATAATCTAGTCTACATTTCCTATGAAATTTTTAACAAGCGAGGCGTGGAGTCAAAATTTTTATTCAGCGTTTGGCCTTGAACAAAACTCTTTAATTGCTACCAAAATTCCATAACTTTTCTTCCTGACATTAGACTCCCAAAGCTTGTATGTCGCTCTGATTAAGACTGACCTATTTCTGAATTTCGTTAAGTACTTTTAAAGATAAGCGTATATGTAGGTAGTCAAAAAAAATAGTATCATTACTCTTTTCTTAAACCCAAAAACGTTAGCTTGAAAGCTTTACTGATTTTTTCAAAATTGTCAATATAACGTACCCATTTTGCGAAGTAAGTCATCATTTTGATCCAATAATATATTGTCGTTTGTCTTATATTCGTGACGAGGCATGATGCTGCAAATCACGTATTATAAATAAAACGCTAATCCAGAACAGGCTTCAAATACTAGCTGTTATCTTGAATACAAATCTAACTTTTTACAAGATCTGGTTTTTTTCTAACTTTAAAATCTTTCTAACTTTAAAAATCTAACTTTTTCAAATCTAACTTTTTGCAAGATCTGGTAGCTTAACAGGTATTCACAAGTGTTCCACAAATTCGTTTTATTGACTAGTCGCCCTAACAGTACCTACTTACATTATTACTTTCCTGCTTCAAGACGGTTAAGAAATTTTTAATTGCAAAACTCGATTAAAGAATAGCTTCTCTCATAAATGAACTTATTTCTTTAACTAAATACACGTTAAGACGCTACATTTGGACGATGGGTAGGATAATAATCTCAAATGTCTACTTACGCACATATAGTCGATATCTTATGTGCGAAATTTTAATATAGGTACTTCTGAAATAATGCGCTTTAATTATTAAATATGAAATATCATAAAAAATTATGTAAACAATGAATGCATACAAAAATAATTTTATGTCATTGTCAAGTGCACTTTACTTTTTTTTAATAGGTATTTAAAAATATAATACGAACCCTTTAGCTCTATATTTAACACAATTAAAATACTGTTTAAACATTGGGATTCATTTTGATAAAAGCTTATTTAAAAATTCTTCAGCACTTAATGCAAGATTTACCCTATTATCAAGAAATGTGATGTTATTCACACACAATTTACGAGAAAACAAAGTAAATTTCTATTAGTTCTGAGACATCTTTTGTAGTCGTGATCTGCCGTACGCCTGGATAGTCTTCCTAGTCTGTGTTTCTGGAGTAAATAATTAATTAAGTATTATAAGGAGACAGCCCATCATGGATAAAACCACAGAATAACTTTAATAACTTGAAAGTTGAACTTGGTGTGGAGAGATGTCGGTCAATTACTTGTACACCTAATGCTTATTACTAAGGTATTATACCTAATCTAAGAATAATAAACTTAGATTTCGCAACAAAAAAATATATACAAAGTCTGTTTTAAATAGTTTTATTTAAAGTATTAAAGTTGTGACTAATCTTTCTTTTTCTTAAATAAATTAATTATTCTTTGGCGCAATGAAATCGGTGTTCCAGATGGTTTTAACACTAATTCTTTAGTACATATATTGTGAAGAGGTCCAAAAGCTAATGCTACAACAGTGCATGCAAGACATATTACATTGTATGGCATACTGAAATCAGGTGTAGGCAAAGACACCATAGCACCATTTGTTCTGAAGACTGCAGGATACCCTAAAACAGAAATAAATTAAATTTAAACAATTTATATATGACCTGATCTAAAATTATCCCATAGGACTAAGGTAAAGCCATATTTTTTACGGGAAATGACGCAAGTTCCCTTCCTTTGAAGGCCCTTGAACTTGTAATGGTTCACTATTATCTGGAATGGCAGTTGGTTATATAAAGTGGTGGTGGCTGCTGCAGCAAGAAGTGTCTTAAAAAACGCTGACGTGAAGCGCCAGACATCACGGTGGAAATTTGCATTCTGTGTTGTAGTCCAATAATGAAATTTAGTCATAGGTATTAATGCAAAAATTTCCTCCCCAACACCTATGCGATAGAAGTAGCAGAGAAATCATAAATGGCTACACACCGCCAAAGGATTTAACCGGTCAGAAAGAACATGGTCGTCGACGATTCGAGAAACATTGCGTTGGGTGCGGTCAAAAGGAAGAAGCTGTTAATGGGGAGGGGTCAGAGGTGAAAACAGTACTCCATGTGGCGTTGGATTTGCGCTTTATAGAGTTGTAGCGATTGTCCGTACTAAAGTACTGTCTCGCCCTACTGAGCTTACCAAGGTCCTTAGATGGGAGTGTCTACAATTTATAAAAACCTTCATATGGTACTTACATGGTTTTGAAGCATTAATTACTGACTCCAATGTAGTGCCATCAACTGGTATACTGGTATAATTCTTGGCTGTTGGTAGTTTTGCAGAAATTAAAGCAGAGCCAATATAAAAGCCATGATTTGCATCTGGAGGATATTCCTGCCATTTTAAAAATACGAATTCAAAGTCAATTGTCACTGTTGTAGTTGATTTTGGTGGCAGTCTCATAAGTAATTCTAAGTGGTAAGGTCTTTGCCTACTGCGGCCTGGTGAATAATATTGTTTTAAAATAAGACTACTTTCAGCCTCTCCATTTATTCTAAGAGTGCTCAGTTGTATTGGTAACCACCATGGTGCATTTTCTAATAGAATAATATCAATTGGTGCCCAATAGGTATTTGTTATTTCTGTAACAATTCCACCAAATTCTTTACCATAACCTAGGACATAGCGATTGAAATGCAGTGGTGGAGGTATAGTTACTGAAAACTTATTATCTATGCTATGCTTGGCTCCAATATTTATCATAGGGCTGTCAGCTTTTATATCATATACAGCTAATAATGTGTCACTTCCCCCTCTTTGGGACTGAATAATACTGATTGGCTTTGGCGACAATTTGAATGGCAAAGTGTCATTTGATGTAAGATCAATGTAAATCTTACTTGATGATGAAAGTGGACATCCACCAAATAATCCTTGCCCAAATAATAATTTAAAAGACCAGTTGATACTATTTATAATTTTGAAATCATACACAAGGGCAACTGTTTGCTTCACCTCAAAATTGTAATTAGTACATTCATTATTTGAGCAAACTTTTCTTATATGTACACCTATAGAATGGTAGTTTGTATTGTGAATGAGCCTTGAGTTTAAAAGTGACGCAAAACCATGGCTTGATTCACAGGGTAATAACTTTTTCCAGGGTGTTAAGTTTTCAGTACAAACTATTTCTCGAGGTAAAGATGCATATCTTGCAAACTGTGATGTATAATTAAGGCCTATGTTCATAGCTCCTAAGGGTGTCAAAGCCATTTTAGGACTGATTGTATTGTGGGCATCAATAAAATTTAATGATGCACAGAATAGGCCGGAAAGTGTTGCACTTAATTTTTTCCAATTAGCATTGACATCAGTTACAGTTGGTGCGAACCATGCATAAAGTTCAGCACCTGGTGCTGCATCCATGACTGGGTAGCCCCATTGCTTGTGTCGCCATTGTCCTTCTGTTAATGTCAAGTGTAACTCTTCAACTTGAAACCTTGACATTATTTCCTTTAAGGAACGAGGTGCTAGATGAGAGTGTTCATCTAAAAGAATTATATGATAAAATGCTTGAGGACTTTTTTATTCCAATATGTATCTATTAAGCACATTGGACTGATAAGACAAGGAATTATAAAATTAAACTTACATGTATCTCCAGTGATTAGTGTAATAAATTGAAAATATACATATAAGTGCATAGGCGGTAAAGGTTTGATGTATAATTCCTCCTTAAAATCATCGCTGCTTACACTGATGGTTTGAGAAATTAAAAACAAGAGAAATATAATATTTCGAAACTTCGACATTAGAATTAGTTAAATTCGTTTTGACAGCGTTTACTTTTTGACACCGTTACACCGCTATTCCCCTAAAATTAATGTTATTATAGGCCGTTTACTTAAATAATTTTAAATCACCTTACAATAAACAATTCCAATTTCTCATACATGAATATAGGGATGTGAAAAAGTAATCGATTTTTAAATAAATCGATTAAAAATCGATTTTTAAATAAATCGATTAAAAATCGATTTTTTACGCGATTTTTGTATTTAAAATAATCGATTATTTTTATAATTGAAAATCAATCATAGTTGATTTTTCATCTGCCACCTCCCGACATTATGTCTGGTCTTTTATAACTCGGCCTCGAACTATTAGGGATATTCGATATACATCAATGTTTACAATACATTGAATCCGATTCTTTGAAGATGTATTGATATACTCGATGCATTTTTTTTTTGTAAAACATCGAAAGGATGATAAAACCAGTTAATTTTATAAAAACTCAAGTTTGAATGGAACACAATAATTTAAAAGTAAAATAAATTTATTCAGCAGCACAAGATTACATACAATTAAAAAGACAACAAAAATACTGCAATGTGCTGCTGAAAAGGCATACACTCAGCATTTATCAAATTTCACCTAAAATCTATCAAAACGAGATTAAGTTAATTTAGATTTTGATTATTCTTAAACGTTAATTTGTGTTTATAATTTCTATTGTTTATTTTTAATTAAAAAAAAACCATGAAAAATAAAATATTTAAGGGTGTTTATTTTGAAATTAATTCAAAAATTTGGAAAAAATCGATTAATAAAAAAATCGATTATTTATGCAGAATGTCGCATCCCTACATGAATACATGATACAAGTGATACAACTGACAAGTTGACAACACAGACATGATAGATGACGTTTGACACAGTGTAGGATGTTTAAATTAAAGTAGGTGTTTATTGTAAACATGAGTAATATTTTGTATTAATTTCATTTACTAATTCTATTAGACTTAAAATATGTATGTAGCATTTGGCTGCTTTAAGTTTTTTGAAGGATTATACTTTTAATTTAAGAGATTTACTTGCGCATTATACAAGATGGATAATGAATTCCTGGATATATCAACAAGTCTCAAATTGCAACTTGGTTATGGTATTGGTCATGTTTTAAACGATGTATGCGCGAGTTTGTGGTTTACATATTTCTTGGTATATTTCCACCTTGTGCTTGAATTTACTGCTTCGCAGTCGGGCTACTTGATGTTGATAGGGCAAATTGTTGATGCCCTATCCACCCCTTTTGTTGGATATCATTCTGATCATACTGATAATTCTATGAGTGCTAGGTATGGAAGAAGAAAGTTATGGCATTTTTTTGGTATGCATAATACTTATAGTTAATGTATAATTTTTATTTAAATGAGTAGCTCCAGCACAAATATAAATATATACAATATCACAACTTTTAAATTTTTCAGGAACATTATGTGTGATAATATCTTTTCCATTTATATTTTCTGAGTGTATTAGTTGCTCTTCAACTCACAAATGGGCACAAATGTACTACTATGCAGCTTTTATTCTTATATTTCAAATTGGTTGGGCAGCTGTGCAAATATCTCATCTAAGCTTAATACCAGAACTAGCTGATGACGCACATGTTCGAACTCATCTTACAGCAATCAGGTATTAAATAAAAAATTAAGCAAGTCATTTAAAATGCATTTTTATAAATCATTACTTTATGAAGATAGTACCAATAATATTATAATGTTTAATTATCAAATGTCTGAATAGCATCTTAACCATTTTTGTTAAAGTAAACAGGCTCACTTTTCTGTATTATTTATTAGTAAAGTACTTTTTTTTAAACAAAACTGCTTTATCAGATATCGATACAAGTTTTCTACTTTATCGCTGTCATGCTAACAATTCCTACTGTAAAGCACTATAATATCATTTCTGTTTGCAGATATGGATTTACAGTATTTTCAAATTTGTTTGTTTATATTATAACATGGGCTGTTTTTCACTTTACTGGTAATTGTGATAAAGATGTAAGTTATTTTTTTAAATAAATAATAGTTGATAAATAACAGTTTAATAATATCCTTTTGTAGTTTATGAAACTACTTTTCACAAAACTGTAACTGGTTTTCGTTTAAATAATATACATAATTGAAAATTGAATTTTTAATAGTGGTACTTTTATTTTTCTTTACAGCAAATTGGTCCAAATGATGTTTGGAAGTTTAGAGAAATTATGTTAATTGTGATAGCTGTAGGAACACCTGCATCAATTTTCTTTCATATTTCTATAAAAGAAAAACCAGCAAGATATGCTATTCAAAATGATACAGAGAATACAATGACACACTGCAACTTATTTAAGAATATTATCTTATATCAGGTAGAAAGTTTATCTAAATTGCTTCTATATTTCATTCCAATAAATATTTGATATTGTTTCATTCAATCTTACTCATGCCTTAAATTAGCTTCTTTGTTACAATAAGCTAGGCTTTTAATATTTGTAACTTATGGTGTATTGTGGTAATATTACACAATACACCATAATTTTCTTAGTAAAATTTGCTTGAAGATGTAAAAATCAGCTACATATATTTTATGTAGCTGATTTTAAAAATATAAACCTAACTAATAAATGCAAGGCTTTAAGTAAAATTTCAATTGTTAATGGTTTAATGTATTTTAAAATTTTTAATAATATATTTTCACTAAACTAATTAGAAAAATTGGTTATGATTATGTTTGTGTATGTTTTTGTTCCAAAGTTACTTAACTTTGAACAAAGAGACTCAAAAATATTGATTATGATATTGTTTTGATTATGAAATTAGTTGTTGTTAAGGTTATATACATTTGAAGCACTACACTTTATAGGTAGCTGGCGTATATATGAGCACAAGGCTAGTTGTAAATATCTCCCAAGTACTTATGCCGCTATACTTACACCGAACCCTGGGTTTGGCAGCACGTTCCCTTGCTGTAGTTCCATTGGCTATGTTACTTGGCAGTCTCATAGCAGCTGGTGTTCAAAGATTAACACCCAGATCGATAACGAGAAAATATACATTTCTTTTTGGATTCATTTTTTCCCTGTGCAGCTATTTGTGGATCTACTTTGGCTTCGATGACAATTATAAATTTTATTACATATATGTGGTTGCCGTTTTTCTAGGTTAGTAATTATCTACTGTTTTTACTGCAGAAGCACTGACCTATTAGGATTCTAAATTGTACTGTTAAGTGGACTTAATAACTAGTGTTAACTATGAATTAACTATAATAAAAGTGTTGATCCTTGTAATATTCCAAGGTTTAGATATTATGTATTTTATACAAAATAACCCATAAATTTTTAGAACAATCAGATATTTAAAGGTAGGCAGTCCAATGGATATAATTAAGTCATATATGGAATTGTTTTCTTTATTGATTTTCAGGATTTGGAGCTGCTCAAATGTTAGTGACAAGTCTATCATTAACAGCTGATCTTGTTGGTGAAAGTACCCAGGCATCAGCCTTTGTATACGGGTTGATGAGTTTCACTGACAAGCTTTCTTGTGGGATTGCTATTGCTGTAATCCAAATATAGTAAGTTTAACTAATTCTACTAGCTTCAGAGTGTTATTTCTTCAGTTGATAAAAATAGTCACGATCTTAGTATAACTAACAGTCCGAATAAAATAATTAGAGATTTATTTTGTTTTTACTGTTAGGTATTAAAAAGTAAATGTTATTTCAGTGCAGATGAAGCAGAGGCAACATATTATCAATATGTGTTATCCATAGGATGTGGTGCGGCAGCTGTTATGGGACTAATGTTTACGCTATCTTTGCCTAATCTTACTCACAACAGAATTACAGTTGGAAGTAAGTAGAATCAGTAGAAATTTTATTATTGCTGGTTCACCCACGTTCTAATCGAAATTCAGTTTACTTATGTATTTTAGTGTCTCTGTGATTGTATCTAGCGCAAATTATTGTTAGCTATATGAGTATTATTTTGAATGAATTTTGGATCAAAATTTATTAAAACACAGGCAATCTCAACTTAATCATATTAAAATCCTATTTGAATATCAGTTTACAATACATTTTACGTACCTATTACATTTTAAAATAGACTTGATGAAACTCTTTTCTTTCCAGTCCAGTTAAAGATTTTTAAAAGACACATTATTGCCAGATTTAAATTTATAATTATCTTTTCAGATATTCAATCTACAGATGCATCCGACCATGAAACTGTACCAACAGGACCAGATATTTAATTTAAAAAACATTTTTATTTAAGTTTTAAATATGTTTTATAAGGTTCAAGTGATATTATTTCTATTAGAAAAATAAATATGGAATAAATAGATTTTCTTAAAGATACAATAGTCTTATTTATGTGAATTCATTCCTGTAGAAACAAATCAAGAATATTTATTTAGAGCTGTGCAATAAGGTTGAGTTTAGTTGCCTATCTATATGAAAAATTTAATTAATCTCTTTTAGTGATGGTAGTGTAACATTGTTCTATAAAAATACATAAGAAATTATTTAAAAATTCCTATTGATCCTTTATCTTTAGATTTGATTATAAATAATATTCAATATGGTGAATAAAAATATTTTAATATCACATAAAAGCTTGCTCAGCAATTTTGGTACAAAAGTGAGAATTTAAATAAGTTTAATAAATAGTAGCTAAAAAGCCGGCAGTCTTAAGCACAATTACAAAAAGGTTCAACTGATATTTATTCCGTAGCAGCTAGTGCCATTACAGTAAATCGCACCTCATTGGGATCTCTTGCCATGAATTCCTTACAAACTTTGGCAGCATCTTCCAGAAATGTCTCTGGAGATGTAGGGCCATGATTGATAGGAAAAGCTTTACGGCCATCCAATTCATACAATGCACCATCCTTGTGTACAAAAGTTATGAAGTGATGATTTACAGGTTCATCAGGATTGGCTTGAGTTTGACCTTCCTGTGCTAGTTCTTTGTGAGCATTGATTATACCTTCACTGTTATTGAACAATGTACTGCGAGCTGTAGGATCCAAGTCCTTAGCTGATTCAAGAAACTTTTTCAAGTGACCATCAGCAATTTCAATCTTATCAGTATTATTTGCAACAGCATGGATGACAGCAATTGTGCCACATGCATTGCTGATATTTTGTTTCATATAAAATAAATGTTTTGACACTTCTTGACCTTTGGAAAGAATTTCTGCTTCTTCATTTCTTTTATATTCTTCATAAGCTTCCGACAAAGGAAACAAAAGAGTCACAGCTACGGAAGGGCTGGGGACCCAAGATAACATCTCAGGTTCAAGCCCCATCACGTCTACAATATTCCATTTTGTAGAAACTCCATGTTTCTGAAGAAACTTGTTGATAACATCAGGATTGGATTCCAGTGGAACTAAAGCTTCAGCTGCCATTACGATTTCTAAAGATAAAAGTAAAGTAGTAAGTAGTTATCTAACTAAATTACAAGTTTTTTATAGGTTACCGCATAATTTAAATTTAAAAAATTGATTGATTTAAAGGTCCATAGCTATTATTTATTTTAAAACAACACTTTTACTTACGATTTAAATGATATCTTAGTGACGAATTAGTACCTAGTCCAATATATGAAACTGCAAAAGGTATTCGAACCCTGCGAAATTTTTATTGATCTACAAATTTGAATTTACCTTACTCATCATAACACAGACAATTGATATTTTTGCAATAGATTAGTTATAGAAGTTTACTTCATAAAGACATTCGTTTCAGTTACTATGTTTTAAACCATAGATAATAAAATTGTTACTTTTAAAAATGTATTGTTATAGTTTTTTCTTTTTTAAGGGGCTAGCTATTTTATACTTAGTTTGCAATTGCATGTGATGATTCCCTCTACCAAATCTGTGTTGGCTTATGGCTATGTTGAATGTTCTTTAATCCAGGGGCCTTATACAAGATGCCTTAATAGTAGTGTATGATGAAAGTCAGAAACGAAATTTGTATGAAAACTTTTCGACACGAACTGTCATTTCCATACAAATTAAGTTTTGTTGATTAGTTACGACAGTACGCTCAGTGGTGACAGTGACACTGTGAAATATGACATATGATTTTTGGACAACTGACACATCTGTCGTGTTTTGTAAATTTTACTTTTAGTCATTATTCACAAAAATAGCTTAGAAATTTATTGCTAACTTTTCTATAACTTTATAGATCATATTCTACGCCAAATGTTTACGAAAATCCCTACATTATGCAAACAGTAAACTATCGACGGGTACTTGCCAATATGTAAAAAATATGAGCAGATCGATAAAGTTAGAACAAGTTGATAAGGTTAAAATTATAAAATGGCTGTTTGTGGTCTTAGGACGCTTCTATTAATCGTCTGTATCTTGGAGTTGGTAATTATCATTTTATAATGAAAGTGGTGATTGGGACCCAAATAAGTTTCTTACTGATACTATTAATGACTGGTTGCAACGTGCTTCTCAAACGAATCTGATCACCTACTTACATTCGGCATAGGAAACGTAAAAAAGGTTACAAACAGATTTCAGTTAGTCTAGTTGAAGCAGGTGCATTTCTTATGTTTTATAAATCATAAGAATTCAATAAACCATAAGAATTCAATTCAATATCTAGCCTTAAATGGCTATTTACTGATTCATGAGTCTTAAAGTCAAATAGGGTGATTTCAATAGACAATAGCTAGTTACCTTATTATTATTACATTTACTCTGAAAAATATTAATATGAAATATACTAACCAATACTTAGAAAGATTGCAGTAGTAGTATACAACAAATGTTTAGAAAATTAATAGTTGCTTTAAATTATTTTTAGATTGTGACAGTACAACGGCAGGTCTTTGATTTCCTGGGTTACATGTGGTTACCTATTATAAGTAATTTTATAAATATTCTTCTTATCATATTTGGGTCTTTTGGAGCTGTGCAGTATGTGACTACATATCTTGTTGCTGTGAGTTTAATTTTTCTATAATTACAGTATAAACTTCAGGTAATGTCACTAGATTTAACATTAAATTTTAGAAAATATAGAAATGTATTAACTTTAGTTGGTTTGCCTTGTAAAATGTAACATTCCTTTTATATAATGACAATTTTTAATGTTATAATGTTAGATCTAAGACACAAATCACATTTCTAGAGCATAGTTAGCAAGATAAAATTAATAATTGTGTGAAAAATTCAGTTACCAAATGTTTTTTTTAGTATGCCCTGTGGAGCTTATTGTGGTTGACATGGAATATTTTTCTGATTTGTTTTTATCTTAATGTTGGAACTCTTAACAGGGTAAGTGCTATTTTTATAATCGTCCTAAAAAAATATTATGTTTTGTTAATAGTAAAGCGAAATTCAATAGTTATACAGTATATTATGTACACTGAGGATGCATGATGTAAGTAGCAAATTATTTTTTTTACAGGAAGGTGGTTTTTTATCACTTGGCACTGGAAGTGTTAGCTGGTGGGAGAGTAATGGTTGGGGGTGTCAACCTGTGTGGGGAGAGGTTGATGGGCCAGGGTCTTGGAGACCGGCCAGAGTAGATGGCTGCTTTTTACCCTGGCACCACATTGAACTGGCACAGTCTTCAATAGCTGCAATACTTACTGCCACAGCCTTGCCACTTACTATATTACTTGCTTTTAGGTCTTTTAAGAGACATAAACCATCTCCAGGTAATATTTTTTATAATCTTAATTTTATTGAATTGCTTGATACTTCAGCCAACTGCACACATAAGCATTTAAAAAAATATAGTATTCAAAAATTAATGATACTTTCAGACAAAGGCACCTTACAAAGACGCCAGGTTTACACAATAGAGTTAAGTCCCACCGAGACAAATATAAGCGAGAGCTCCCTCAAACCCATGACTCCACGCCGTGTGAAACGACGTTCTCGCCGATCTTATAGAAACGCTGGCTATATAGCTTCAAATGCATCATTGCCTGCCGATTCTAGAACATCGCGACCTACTTCCGCCCATTCCTCTTACTCAAATTTTCATGCAGCACGGCCAAATTCATACATTCACCCGCCAGATAGTACTATTTGCTCCCAAGATACATATGAATTGCCACCTCCACCAGTTGAGTCAATACCAATAATGACTAACAGATATGAAACTGTGAGGAGAAGTAAGGCTAAACGAGGGCAGGATGTCGTTGGGCCATACAAAGAGCCAAATAGATATGAGCCGCCACTGAACTACGATAACAATGCGCCGTATCAGGTCAATCGGGGATACGAAGGACAAAGCTATGAAAACAGGGAAATGTCTCCAAATGAGAGTTTATATGTGGGTAGTGGTTATGGAGGTGGTTACGTGTGCGAAGGAGCTTGGGAGGCACCTCCTCCCCCAGCTCCGCCTTACTCCGCCAGAGCCACCCCACAGGCGCCAGGGCCGCCAGCATACCAGCCCAATAATGATCCTTGTGATGAATGTAACACTCACTTAACCTAGAATCTGATAAGCCATATTGCCATATTCTTTCTGGCCGCAGGGGGAGGTAACATGACGTCGAATGAATGCGTCGCTAAATTTCTGTCAACACTGTCTTTACAATCCAACACCAAAATATTCTTTAAACAAAAGAAAATAACAAAGTGATTTTTTTACAATTGTGTGAATATAAATTTATTAAAAAATATTAGTAAATAGGAGTAATAAACTAATCACAATCATTTGATGAAGTGGGAAATTAAAACAATCTCAGCATCTTTGAACTTTGAGTAATAAAGTCTATCCTATTATATTTGGTAACAAAACCGCATTAAAATAACTTTAGGTTTTTCAATCACTGTGAGCCAGTGCCTTCCAAGTTCTGTTTAATGTGTTTTACTAATAATTAATGTTCACATAAACGGTTACGTTTATGAGCAATGTCTAGAAGTCTAGTGGCGCTCACCTTGCAGCTCAATGAAGTATGATATTTTTATTACAGTAGTAGTTAGATTGTTAAACATTAGTTAGGACATCACTGTTATCTGCCTTTCGTACTTAAGTCATTGTTGTTGTATAAAATACATTTTATTGTTAGGCGAAACGATTTTTTTAATGACGTTTATATAAGACAACGAATCTCTTTAGAACTATTTTTCTAGGTTTTTACTTACATTCCATAAGCACAAACTTTGTCCGTCCATGTAATAAAAAGGAATTTAACTAAAATAAATTTAAGTTTAATGGTACCTGTATGACAATGCATTTCCTTGTTAGCAATATATTGTTCTACAATTGATATACAAAATGAGCTTTATTAGAATAAGATTTTTTACTTTTAAGTGAAACATTTGGAACATTTATACCAAATATACATGAAATGAAACTAGTTTATTTTATTTAAATTATGATGTAGGGAGTGAAGAAAAAAACCAAAATGAGCATTGTAAATATATTCATATACAAAATGACCCTAAATCAAATTGTACATAATGAAAATGATGTTTTCGTATTTCTAAATTATAAAACTTAAACATCGTTTCTTACTGTTTTGATGTAAGATTTAAATATTATATTTTTAATAATAATGCATATACAAAAAAGGGTTCCCCACATATTTATAAAAAACAAAATCAGTAACACACCAGAGTCAAACAAAATCACTCTAACTAACTGTTTCGTCTTTTTGCCAAATTGCGATTTATGCTGTGTCTATCACAGCATGAGAGAGACAGGGTAGTTAAAATAGGGCAAAGATTTATTTTTTATGAATAAGGAGGTAAATTTACACGCTTTAAACTAAGACTAGGGATGACATTTCTTAACATGAACATTAATTAAGACAAAGTATTGCAGTAAAGTTTTAGATATTTTCAGTATTATATAGCGGGTAAGGTTTTCCTTTCGGCGGCCGTGAGATCCGGGTGCCAAACATCCACTATAAGTACAAGTCTTGACCCTGTACCATTATGCCATACTTCATGTTCAAAACTGTCATCAAAGATGAAAACTTTGCCTAACTCCCATTGCCTGAAATACAACCTTTATTTTGAATTTTGTCTAATTGACAATTTAACGCAGAATAAAAAAACGCGCGTAAATAACAGTTAATAATTTGAAAAGTAGTGTAAACGTTTCAAAAATTAGTTTATTCAGCAAATTTTCTAGTAATCATGATTTTAGATGCTATTGCGATGGTGAAGTCTACTTAAGGAGGCTAAGGCCCACAGGGGGCTGTATAGCCATTGATGATGATGATGATGATAAATGATTTTAGATGGAAGAGATAAAACCACAGGGACATTCTACGTCACAGCTTCATCTAAATTCTAATTAGCCGATACCAAACCAAAATAACCGCTGCCCATAGACAGAAGACTCGCGAGTGCTATACCGGCCTTTTGGGTACGCTGTTTCTTGAAGGATCCTGAATCGTTGGTATTTATAAAAATCCAGCAATAGCAATATTTAAACAGACTAATGTGTCAACACGTACCTAGTCACTTTCCCAACTCTGATATACGTGTCTTTGGTGTTGCTGAGAGCTAAATGCATCCTCAGACGACAGTTAGTGGGCCCGACATGAGGTCTTACGTGGGTACCAGCCTCCATTAAACTGAATTTTATTTGACCTCTGCGGCATCGGGCACTTGCCTCTTGACTTACTGAAATAAATTAGACAATTTAGTTTATTGAAGTCGGTTAAAAAACCAAAGTTAGTCAGTAAAATCTATGAAAATCGGTTTAGTGGTTTATGCACTAAGCATAACTCGACGTAAAATAGGACAATCCAGAAAAGAGGATTTTTTACATGGCTTGCTAAATTATCATAAAACATATTGATAGCTTATAGATTTAAATACCTATAGAACACGTGACAGGCGCGCGTTTGCACCTTCCTGGAATCTCCTGTCCCCTTACAAAAACATCCAATTGTGACCATTCTCCCCTTTCCTTTAACCCTTCCTTTTCCTTTTCAAATAATTCCTTTGCCGCTAAACCTTCTTTAAGAATCTCTTTCCATGAATTCTCCAAGTCCCGAACAAGTTTTACATAAGGTGTAGCTTCAATTGGCCACCAGGGCCGACTTTTTAATCGAGCCACATTGTACAGAGACCTTTGTTCTGGGGAGAGAAAATGGCCCAATTTTGCCCCCTTTTCGTGAATTTCTTGTGCTTCTTTAAGTCTTCCGAGCTGCAATAACGCATCTCCCAGGTGGTAAAAAAATCGGGGTTCATTAGCGGCTTCAGCATCACCCTCTAAAGCCTTTTGTAAATATATGACAGACTCTTCCAATTTGTTGAATTGGTTTTTTAATACGAATCCATAGTGGGCTAACGCTATGCGATCGTTCGGCCATAGTTTAAGAGTTTCTTTGAGAACTGTATCTGCTAAGTCCGCCCTGAAATATTTACTCCCAATAAATATAAAAGTGAAAAGCTAAAGTCATATATTTTATATTATGTGCAAGGTTAATTTTTTTTAAATCTTTATAATAAGTAATAATCTGTGCGAAAAGAGAACCGGCTTTGCGGTTATGCCAACTAGCTTCTGGACGGTATAATTCTTAGCGTCATTTCAGTTATTTGGAAAAATTAATATTTAACTAAATATACTTTAATATCTTTCATATTAAGTGTTGTCAACAATAAAAAAGGTAATTTAGCACTGCAGTGATCTCAAGACGGTTCTCTTTCCGCACAGACTATTTAATATTTACAATTTTTATACCTATTAGCCATGAGGAAGCTCACTGTCAAATTATTCCGATAGTGCACGTTATCAGGGAAACGACGGATCAATAAACGGTATACAGGTTCGGCATTCAAATATGTACCTAAAAATTTATGTTTGTACCTAAATTTTTCTCATTTTATGGATTCAAAATCTAGTTAAAACTTGGAAACAATTAATTGGCTTATACATAACGGTCATTAATTATTATAACTTCTGCATCTATTTAGTCCTTTAAAAAATTATATTATGAAATTCGTGTCTATTGATTCGTATCAAAGTGTGTGTACCCAAAAATTAAAATTATAAGTGCCTTATGAATAAACATTTTAATTAAAGCTTACCTCTAAATTGTATTCTATCAATAGCTCGTCGAGCGATCTCCACGAGTTTTCTATCCGATAATCGTTCATTCATCTTAAGTAGCTCCACGTAGGCTCTAATGGCCCTCGAAAGCAAGCGGTTATCTTTCTTCGCTTCTGCCATTAAATCCAAACATTTTGCGACGACGTATTGCGCGCGCGCACTGCCTTTTAGTTCCATCGCAGACGCTCGTTGCTCGCACGAAGGCCACGCCCCCTCAATACGTTAGTCAACATTCACACAACATCTCAAACTTAACTACCAAAATTTATAGCTAAATACATACGAGGCTAAAACTAACAACAAATATTCTGATATAGTAGAATTTTTAAATAGGTTAAATTATTGAAAAACAAAATAAAACAGAAACGACTAAGTTAGTCATCAAAAGATCGGCAGGGGAATTATGCGCGGGGTGCGGGCGCATAATACAGTCTGACCGACCTAAAGACGAAAAATAAAAAAAAATGGCACAACGAGCAAAGTTATTAGTAGATTGCTATTATTCCAACCAGCCCTGTAATAATAACATTAATGTAATTGGTTGATTCTGTGAATGTTTGTTGGTGGGTCTAGAAATGTTAATAGTGTCTGGCATATAAGTTGGCCATTGTTAGATGCGTAGAGGTCGTTTTGTAGGTTTCCTAATACTAAAAGTATATGCGCGAACTCTCTTCCACTACGCAAAATTTGGCCATATTACGTGCCGAGACCAATATAAAAACATGCACTTGTCATGCTTTACGGTTAAAAACAAACAAAAGTTTGACGACCACCAACAATTTCGACGAGATATTATATCAATTATACTACTATTTCAGGCAAAAATACCTTACTCTTAATAAAACTGTGTTTAATTCCCCTATTTTATTTTCGGGATATAATGCAATCAAAAAATTACTACTTATGGAGAATTCGTTGATATTTTTTGTTAACTTTTACTGGTCAGTAAGATCAATGGGTTGGCCATTAATGTGTCTGCCTCATAGACTTAACATTCCAATAAATCTTTTCTAATTCCAGTTGTTGAATGCATACCTGTCGAAGTTCTTCTTCGGCAAGATCTAGTTGCTGTGACCAAAAGGGGTCGTTAGGCTCTCCCGGCCAATCATCTTCTATACTATTACCACCTCCTTCTGAAATAAGAAAATTATATTTTTAAATTTATAAATAAAACTATATGTTATTAATATCAAAACTGTTATCGTTAACGCCGAGAGTAAAACGAATTTTTAAATAATTAACTAAAGGTAAAGAGAATACTACTTATATACTAACTTGGAAATTATGATAAACATTTAGAGCTATCAAACATTTTGATTCTACAGCACAAACGAAAATAGTTAATATCACTCACATGGTTAGTCATGCCAAATTATTGCTAAGTTATTGCACATGCCAAGGCTAGTGTTATGCAGCGAGCGCACGAGAGTTCTTTACTGTTATTTCCCGGCCTCTCTGGTTCCGGTAGCCGCCCATATTTAGCCTCTAATCGGTTTAATAAGTCCGAATCATCGACATCTGATATTTCTTCTTCGACTTCTTCTTCCTCCTCATCTTCTAACTCTTCCTCAATTTCTTCTTCATAGATTATTTCAACATCTTCGTCTTCTTCAGTCGGTTCCTCCTCCGGTTTAGCAGGTTTGTTTACGGGCGCCGTTTTAGTTTCCTTCATTTCAAGTTTTTTTACCACTATCTCTTCTACTTCCTCTTGTTCCTCCTCCTCCTCCTCATCAAGTTCGTCTTCTTCCTCTTCTTCGTCACTATAGAGCTCTTTTTCAACTTCATCTTTGAGATGTTTCTCTTCGATTTCCTAACAAATACAAATAATTTTATTCACGCTTCCTTGTTTATTAAGATTTACATTTTGCGTACTTACTTCTTTCGCAACATTTGTGGTCTTATCTTCTTCAGGTATTGGTGATGGTAAAGGAACTGATTGAACAATAGCAGATGTTTTTTTAATTATTTCCTCTTGTGGATTTATTTGCTGTATAATCTCTGGAGTTTCCTGTGTTTGTGGTATGAGTGTCATGCGTCTTTCAGATACAGAAGGCTGTTCAACGAAATGTTCTTCTTCGGGTTCATCTGTTAGATCAATTTTCTTTTTATTACTTATTCGATCTTTGAATAATATAGAATAATAGGACAGTACTACGCACCACGCGGGGCTGTTGCGCGTCGCACTACCGCATGTGTTGCGGCGAGTAAAGCGCCGCCAACCAGCAATTTCAGCCACACTGCAACATACGCGCTTCTTAATTCACTGGCTTCCATACAAATACATCATAACTATAAATAATTCGCATTCAAAAGGTCCTATAAATTTATATTATGGGCCTGGGATACGGTAATTGCTTATTTTCGTATTATTTCCATTCACACAGTTAAATTTGCGTACTTAAAGACCGACTTCAATGGTAGTATTGATGTATTGAACAAAACCAGAAGATGTATTTTTTAGTCAGTTGATGTATTTTAATTTTTGTAGACTATTCCTGGATTAGTGTTAATTACGCCATAGTTATGTAAGAACAAAAATTACCTTCCATACGCGCGAAGCCATGGTAAATATCTAAACCAAAGGAAACGATCGGATTCATGTCATGTACTTTGTAATATGAATTTTATAAATAGTTTGTACGTGCACGTCTCACTTGCAGTCGCCACGAATGAGCCAGTTTTACGTGACTCGAGAGATGCGTGGGCGACGCGAAATAACGTTGGCCGGAGTTCGCGGTATTTTAGTTTTACTATAATTCGGTAATCCGTGACAATAGCTTGCTTATATTTAAACAATTGAAGAAATTACGTATAATTAATGAGTCAGCGATTGTATTTAATTTTCAACACTTAGATTACGTTTGGAAACAATATGAATTTGTCACATTCCCAATTAAGATAAACCGTATATTATGTAATTTAAACTGGAAAATGAAAAGTAACATAAACTCATTACGGAAATAGCGGAAACAAAATGTACAAGTTAGCAAAAGCCATGCCAAGCAAAACATTTATGTTAGTATTAATTAATAATAAATATATTTATATATAATATATATTAGTAGCGTTATATTTATTCATAAAGCAACGTAGTACGTCCCTATTCCCAAAACCGAACAGAGATGCATTTAATAAATCCTACGTTGTTAATAAAAAAAATCGTTTAAACTTGTTACTATTACATTCAAGTTGACATTATTTGAGTAAAGTTATATAATGAACTAGCCGTTTCGCGCCCGCTTTGCTGGACGAATTAAAATAAATTTTATGTTTCATTATTTTATTTTTTTTCATATTTTTATTATTCTTCTTTTTAACTTCCCGCTAAGAAAATTGAAATATTTCGAAAATCGAGTTTTTAACAGATGTTGACGTTTAGAGGTTCTAGGAAGCTTCCCCGAATGTTTCCGCGGTGAAGTCCGTATGGATAAATTTTCATAAAAGTAAAACAGCAATAAAAAAATGAAGGAACGTTGGAATTTAATAAATAAATAGCCATAAACCATCTAGGAAAAATTTTGCATCGAATGGTGGTAGTTTCATGTCGATACGATCAGTGGTTTAGGTTAAACGTGAAGGAGCCTCAAACGAAGACCATTTTTCTTTTATATATATAGACTAGTGGACCCCACAGACGTTGTCCTGCATGATATTTAAAGCGATTAGGATATTAAGCAAAGTATGAAAGTACCGACTGCAGTGCCATCTGCCGGGCTGATTTGTGAATCTAAACCATTCCCAGATCCCCTTGAACACACACAAAAAATTTCATCAAAATCGGTCCAGTCGTTTAGGAGGAGTTCAGTCACATACACACGCACAGAAGAAATATATATATTAAGATTTTATATATATAGATAGATAAAATTATATTCCCTTGACACTATAACCATATATGGCCTCAGATTGTATCCTTTTCTTTAATCATTTTTATTTTATAGACGTTTCGTCTGCAATCAGCCCCTTGGCTTTTATCAGATTTTATGACTTTGATTAGATGTTTTTGAGGCAATTAGGGAATGCTTATCCAATTATTTGTTTTCCCTCCGTAACTAGCAAACTATCAAACTGCGGCAAGTCTCGCCCTTCTCAGCCGAAACACGCAGTCTGCCGTTTCCAAGAGGCACGAGACAAGTAGGTAATCAGGCTTCTGTGTCTGACACTTGTCATCTATTTTTGTATTTGAGACATGCCGTACGTTTAATGCGCACATAGTTCATTGATGCACAGCCGGGGATCGAACCTACGACCTCGGCAAGTAGCACGCACGCATTTCTAAAAAAAACGATTTTTGCTCCTTAGCTGAATGTTAAGTAAGTACGATAAAACCTTCCCTAATTTATAATTGGTTGGTCAAATAATGATGCACTGTTAAGGTTTAGTTTTGAGCAAAAGTAATGTTTATAATAATTGCAAGAGGATTCTATACAAATACCATTGAAAACGCGCACATTTTGTACCTTTCTTTACACAACAATCACAATCAAAATATAAAACAATTTGCACATTCTATTATAAACTTGACATTACTTCATGAGCATAGTCCGTCGCATATAGCCTATTTACTATAAGTCCAATCTAAAATTTAAAGTGTTTTTACTGGCATATGCTTCATTAAATCAGTCGTTAGCCCGGTATTAAGTTTCGGGATTTGTGTTATTTTTTAGATATCTTATTTAGTTTGATGGATTAAGGATTAAGGATGGCGTAATTAACAAAACTTTTTACTTTAAATCACCTGAAGGTTGTCGATTAATTATTAGAAGATTACTAACTTAATTAAATGTAAAGCCCCTGTTATTTTATACGTAAACATGCTAATCTAGTTGCGGGTAGAGACAAGAAATGCGAAAAAAAATGCAAGCTTAAAACTATAAAGGTTAAACTTACTGCCCTGTGAAGATTGCGCCTCGCGCGCTTTTTTTAATTCCTCTTGCTGTCTCTCGTACTCTTCCTCATCAGCCAAGGTATCCGGCGTCTTCTGGACAGTTTCTTCTTCTATCTGTTTTTTTATTTTTTTGTAAGTACAGTAGCATAGCCTTTCATTTAATTTAGTTGTTACGGAAAAAATAGTTGAAAGACTAAGTGATGATCCTGCCTTTTGATTTTGTTTGCGATTGTATCGTACATTTACCGTACTTATTTAACGTACGTACTTATTACATAATTGAACAAAAGGAATAGCGTATCCTGTTGCGTCACGCGTGTTGGGCTAGAGAGGCTGTTGACCAATTGTTATCAAATGGAATAAGTTAACGTTTCGTATTTTCATGATATCGGTTTCTACATTAACATGATATAAAGCTGGAAAATTGTGATATCGAAGCGTTATTAATCCAGAACTAATAGCGTTGTACTAGCTTAGCGTTGACTAATAAATATGAAGATATACAAAAATAAGATATGCTGTCAGTAAACAACTGAATTTACTATCTAATTTTGATATTAAAAGTTTCGGATCGAATTGCCAACGAGCTTTGTCGTGACTCAAAAGGAGGGAATAATTAATAATGAAACATTACAAATTATGTGATGATACATTTAAAATTTATTTTCTAACCTTGCTATAACAAAAGCGTATGTTATTTATTTAGCGTAAAGGTTTTTCATAATTCCCTCTAATTTTTATAAATTAATTAGTTTAATAGACTCAGAGATAATTAACTATAGATACAATGAAATTAATAAAATAAAATAAATATATCTGAGAGTATCTTTAGTTCCAAAAATGTGTAAATTAGTTTCAATTAGTTTTACCTCAGTGTACGGCTTCCCAGGTGGAGGTATAGATATACGTTCAACTGGCGGCTCATCGTCATCTTTAATTTGCGTGCTCTGGTCGTAATTTTCTTCATCATCGCCTTCTTCAGAACCATCTGATTTTATTATTTAAGATGAATAAAGTTTTTCAGTGTATTCAGAAAAAAGGTAGAACTTCTATTATAAATATTAATTGTATTTTTATCCGATTTAAACTACAATGATGTAGGTATGTTAAAGCTTCTCCGCCTGTGGGCCGAATCAAAGTGTCATTGTTCATGGCCTTTGAATAAGATTAATTGATATTTTTTTATTAATATCAGCCAATTCAATCGTTTTGAGATGGCTTTAAACTTTTAAAACCTAAATTATATATTTTTTTCATAGTCATTTCTTATTGCACATATAAAAAATAATAATGTACATTGTAGATACGTAACGCATTGGGGTATGGGCAAATATATTTCTGTATTTGCATGACATTTCTGAAATGGAGTATTCAGCCTTCTGTATGTATAATCCAACCACCGGCAATTGTTAAAGGTATATATATATATATATATAAATAATTGGATTATGTAACTTAATGTACCATTATCATCACCAGCTTCATCGTCCTCTTCTTTTACTTCCGAGGAGAGAATATCTTCATCTGATATTTCGCTTTCAATTCTCTCAACGTCATCATCCTCTTCATCTTCACCACCATCCTCTTCATGTTCCTCCTAAAATTTAATCAATGTTTAAATTTAAGATATCTATTATTTTGAAAACTTGGTCAAGAGTATAGATAGGGTTGCGATTTTTTTCCTTTCCTTTCCTCACGATGTTTCGTGCAAAGCCGAGGTTCGAACGACATTAGGGATAAGAGTCGCACGCTGAAGCCATACCCAACACTGCTCTTATATTATCCGTAGTTAATTTAACTGTCTAATTATACATCGATACACATTCCTATTTGTGCCTTGTAATCTACATATACTATGAAAGGTTTGTAAACAATTGTTAATTAGTCAAATATGTTTTTTTTCTAGCTGTTTTGAAAAGGGTTGTTATAAATTTATTTAAATAAAGTAAAAGTAATCATAAGCCAAACCACACAGTTTAAAAGTCAGTATTAGTTTAAGAGAAACTAAATTCCATCATGCCTATGCCTCTTATTAAACATTTGACAAAACAATAAATAGTTTTAGCAGTTAAATGTTATATAAACGCAATTAATACAAAAAAGTTAAATTTTAATTGCACGTCTAACATAGTAAAAGTTAAATTTAGAAAGCAATGCTGGTTATGTGCCAATTATTTAAAGATATTGGTTTTAGTACTACAAATTTTTTCAAGGGCCAAATCATGGGTTTCCGTAGATATACTTGAGTAAGAATAAACAACGCTGTTAGAAAATCACGTGAGCAAAATATGTTATAATACATTAATGACTACGGAACCCTTAAAACAACACACATTCTTTAACGTTTTTTTGCACCTCTTTTTCCCATACGTCATCATTATCATCAATGTAGTCACCGTTGTGATTTTTTTCAATTTTGCCATTATTTTCGTTTTGTTCGTATTCGTCATTGTCCTCTTCATCATCATCCGTTTCATCATAATTTTCTTCGTTTATATTATAATCATCCTTCACTATTTGATCTTCTTCATCACTTTCATAATTTTCTGCACTATTTTGATCATCATATTGTTTGTATGCACTGTATGCAATGTCTGCATTATCCTGTACATATTGTATTAAAGTAATATAGCAACTATTTTACATAAAAACATCAAAATAATGGTTTATTAATAGGTCACCTCTTCTTCAATTTCATCTTCATTTTCATCACTATTTTGTTCTTCATCAACCTCATCATTGTCATCCTCTTCATCATTGTCTTCATGTGATTCATTATGTTCATCTTCATCATCATTATGCTTGTCTTCATCGTCACCATTGTGTTCAATATCTTCATCATCAGCTTCATCATCCTTATATTTTAGGTTTAATAAGAAGGCATAAAAAGCAAGATATGTATATATACTGTGTGGTGTTTACATAATATTTTTATCAAATTTCTTCATCGGTATCTATGATATTTTTGAATAAAATTCATACTAATTGAATATAATAATGTAGATATAATTCATACATAATGCATATTTAATTAATAAGTTTTGTCTGTATAAACTACCTGTTGTTTTGAACATAGTAACTTACAGGGTGATTTAACTCTAGTGTATGTTCATCATGATGGTCATCATCTGGCGTATCTTCAATCCATCCTTCTAAGACACCAGAATAACGAGATTCAACTGCATTTGCCTCCACTATATCCAAAGTGTATATCAATTAAAGTTAAATACTTAATACTTAAAGAGAGTAAACAAATCTGCTAACAAATATAATATTTGTTTCTTAATCTATTAATAAAATCAATAATACTGTCAGTCTAGAGACTGATCTAAACAGTGACTTTAAAAAATAGCACTTAGAAATAATGAGTATATAGAACATTAGAGAGTATAACCCCAATTCTGTTAAATAACTTTGAACATTATATAAGATGAAAAGAATACTTACAGTCACTGAGACCTCTATTTTCCAAAATTATAAGCCCAATTAGTGTTACTAATACTGCTAAAAGAGAGAAAAAGACAATTTTGGCACACCAGTGCCCACCAGTTCCATGTTCATGGTACGAATGAATGAAAACATCGCCTTCTCCGAACACGGCAGCTGTTCCACGAGGTTCTTCAATACCCAGGTCATCTGATTACAGAATATACCACTCTACTTTAATACTTTTTTTGTAACTCATAGTAGAACAGGAAAAAAAAATAGATATTTTATGCATACCTTTCTTCTTTTTCTTGTCTTTTCGTTTTCTTGGCTGCACATCACCTGACATTTCTATCTAGCAGCAGTAAGTAATCCTATTGTTTCATAACACTTGGTAAACAATAGCTACAATACTGCACGAGTGAAACGTACTTAAAAATATTAAGTGCGCAATTAATGTATGACTTGATATTAAGTGCGGCGCACGTTTACACATTAAAATAACCTACACGACAAACAGTAACACTGCTAGATTCTTGATTTTATTTTAGAATTTAACCTAAAAATAACCGGCATAGACAGCTCAAGATAGAGATAGCCAATATTTATATAGCAACAGCTGATTGGTTACTACTTCCAGTGATTCCCATTTTATGTATTAAAATTGTTGGAAGTTTAATACATAAAATGGGCAACAATTTTATACTTGCAAACTTTACCGAAATAATTGCACCGAATGGTGATATTCATGTTATTTAAATCATAAAACCTAAATTCGTAACATTTGATTATTATTACCAGACTTATATTAGAAAATACTCACCGTTATCTGGTGCAAAAAATGCGCGCGGTTTTGTTGTTTTGCCCAAAGTCGGGGAATATTCAATGTTTTAGATCTCCTTTCGATCACTGGACCAATCCAACCAACTGGCTTTAGTATGACAATTGACATTCAAACATTAAATTTTAGGGCTTCCGGCTTATATATTTTATTATGATATTCGGCAATCGGCAGGTGACTGGTGAAAGTGAATCAAATTAAAAATATTCGTTTCAACTGCCGGTTATAAAAAATAGGGTTTTTCTTTTTTTTACATTCTGCTAAGATAAGAATGTGTGAAGTAACCGTTTTGCAGGATGGTTATTCATATCAAAATAGCAGTAGTGAAATGATTGCAAATTGCACATGTTCCTTAATAACAGGTGTTCATAACATAATTGTCGATACAATGACACCATGGGATTCAGAAAAAATTCTTCATTGTTGGTATACGTGCTTTATAGAAATGAAATCTTTTTCGATTTATTTGTAAAAGTAAAAAATCTAAAGAGACTTTTGTCCACTTTTTATATCTGTTATATTATAACATATTTATGGTTTAAAGATCTTTCCACTGGGAAGAAAATATCTTTTCAATAAGACTGCTCATATAATTTTATTTAATCTAGTGCTATGTTTTTCCAGCATTGGAGAAACACAAATTGTCTTGTGATAAAATAAATTATGTAATTTCAACTCATGGACATTCTGATCACACTGGTAATAACAATCTATTTCTTAAGGCAACCCACATAGTTGGATGGAGTATTTCTTTCAAAGACAAATATTACATACACCCATTTGAGAAAGGTAATAAAATATATCTTAAAAGTAGTTAAAAGTTTTAAGATCTACAATAATTAATATTTTTATAGGGAATGAATTCATTGTAAATGAATTTGTGAAAGTTGTTCCTACTCCTGGTCATACAATGTCTGATGTTACAGTCCTAGTAAAGTCTAAGGATGAGATTGTAGCTATAGTTGGTAAGAAAAAGTTATATAATGTTTACAGAATTTCACTGATAACATGAAAATAGTTAATAAACATATTCATAGGTGATTTATTTGAGAAACATGAAGACATTATGAACCAGAATATTTGGATGAGTGTTGGCTCTGAAGATCCTATACAACAGGCTAAAAATAGAGCCAAGATAGCTGATGCAGCAGATTGGATTATTCCAGGTCATGGACCTATGTTTAAAGTGACTAATGAAATAAGGACAGCATTAAGAAATCAAATTTAGATGAGTACAATCTGATCTCTTTATATCTTGATCTGTATTAGTGACTTGGAATTCTTTACTTCCAACATATAAATAAATCTTTATTATTCAAACCTTATTATATTGTTGCATTATTTTACAGACACTGATGAGTTAAACATTGTCAATATTGTTAAAGGATATATTTTACTCCATATAGGGAAGTGTTAAGGTTGGGTTTGTTGAAAATTGTAGGAATCACAAAGAGAAGTAATTTCTGAATAAAATTTTATTAAATATTATAATTTTTTTCCTAAAAAATTTGGTGATAAAGAATTGTCTCTTATATGACAATCCAGTCTAAGAAAAAGAGAAAAGCTATATTACATTGTAAAAATATAAAGTGATAGGTTTATGACATATATGAGAATTTTATGTTTTTTAACATTGAAGAAAATTGCATTGATAAACAATTCACTAATAGTAATGTAGCTGTAAAAAATATTGACAATTCATACAGAATTAAACTATTTGTACATCCAATCTTTTGAAATATGTAAAGATATTGAAAATATCTGTTACTACTGTTCTATAATAAAGAAACAACTTCAATTCAACCAACAAACTCAAACTGCAGTACATCTTCACATCAGCTTCATAAACTAAATATCACATGAATCAAACATAAATATTATAACAGTGCTGAATATACAACCTTTTTTGTCATTTGGAAACCCATTTCATGGGTATGAAATAATAAACCACATAAAGAAAATGTAAACAAATATCTCCTAAAATATAGTATGAAGTTGAATATTTAAAAAAATATCTCGTGTCTCATCGGTCCTCTTTTTCTTCTAGATAATTTTTGTGGTTGACACAATTAGGATATCTTTTCTGTTTTGATTTAATAACTGAAAACAACTTTCAAAAATGCAAAAGGTTGAAAAGAGGCAATCATTTATATTGTGACAGGTGCTCTTTACAACACATAAAGCTATTAAATGTGCTTGCATAGATAAAAGCTTAGCTATTTAAAAGAGACTGCACGGATAACAATTTTTTTAAATTACTTTTTATTTTAGCAATAAATTTTAAATTATCATCTCAAGGAAGATTATGTTTTCGAAACATATTTGCTACACATTATACAGTATTTTTTAAGGACAGTTCCTACATTAAACTAATTCATAAAAAGAGCAGTACTGAGCAAGTACTGCACAGTCATCATGACCACAATGATGTTGGGACCACATCCTGGTGGGTAGATAGGTTAACCATGTTACCAGTTGCTTCCCGAATTGTAAAATGTGTTAAATGAGAATGACATATGTAATTAATGCTGTTCACGCGCACGGCACATGATCTGCGCTGGCGGGAGTGGGGCGCGGGCGCCGCGGCTGCGACCGACCGGCAGTTACAATTACGGACGCACGACGTGCGACACGAATAAGAATTTTATTTTAATACATATTTAAATCTAGTCCAGGTTGTTTGTTTGATTGCTGCAATTGCAAATTCATCAGCAAATTCATCTCCCGGACAAAATTTGGCGACCGTGACAGGACTCCCGCCAGCGCAGATCATGTGCCGTGCGCGTGAACAGGAACTTGACAGGCGCATCCGGAAGCGTCCGATTGCACCTCAAACAAGTAGGAATCCAACTTCTGTCAACTTGTGTCAACTTTACATAAGGAATAATGTACCTATCTGCTGAAGGAATTAAAAAAATAGGTACAGAGTACACTTTCTACAGAGTCAACTCTCAAAGTAATTGCTCAGTCCAATCTCTATTCATGCTTATAACAACACTAGAGAAATAAATATATTGAGGAGCAGCACCTCATTACAAAATTCGTGGCACAAAGAGCTTATTTTCGCAATACACAACTTATATATTACTACCAGTGATACCTTCAACAGAAATCCTTGTATCCACAAGTCCGGGCCAAAGTTGCTGCGTGCAATAAAAAAAAAGTTAAATTCTTCTAATATAACTATTAAGACTTCATATCACAGTTGATAATTGATAACGCTTAAACTTATATATTCCCATATCCATTCCGAACGCTAAAAGATAGCTGCAACCAAGAAAAAAATAATTTTGTAATGAAATGTAAAGAGGTCTTTAAAAGAGAACTTATACATGAAAGGATTTTAAATTTTACCTGTAAAAAGAAAAAGCACTTAGCAAGTTTTAAAATGAAGTCATACCTGTGGGTCTATACTTGTAGGAACTGGTTGAGGTTCGTCAATACACAGATCCGAATCTGAATCGGTCCTTCGAAGTCCATTATTGTCCTAAAAATCATATATAGCTTAGACAGATGAATATAATGAGCTTAAGAAAAGAACGTCCCAATTCTTAAAAGGTCGGCCACGCACACTGCGAGTCCGGATAGTGACCATAGCCGAAAAAAAATGAATAACGAAACGACAATATTTTCAATTGGAGGTGATTAGTTTAGACGCTATAGATCGTAATCAAGCCACATAGTTCACGTTCTGTTTTTAAAATTATTGTTTACTCAATAAATAAAACTTAAACTTGTAAGTGATAAATTATAAAAGTATCTTACTCCTTGTGTGTACTGGCGTGTGGTAGTCAAAAGCCGCGCTAGAGGTCTAAAGAACGCGGGCAATGTCTCCGTAAGTGGTGGTCTCGCGTGCGTAAGCAGAGGCTTCAGCAAACGAGAGTCCAGCGCACCCCATAACTTAGCTAGCCGGGATTTCTCAGTTCCGCTATCGCCGCTATCACGATGGCTTTCCTATAAAAATATTAATAAACATAAATTAAAGTCCACCAAACTAATGTTTAACCCGGGAAAGTTCATCGTAAAACCTCATTTATTTATGGTTCGTTGATTTCAATTACTAACATACTTACATCGCAGGGAGTACTCTATATATATTATATAGTTTTAACGAGACTGGAAGGGTTAAATATTTTGAAACAAACACTTAAAGCAAATAAAGGGAGATATTTACAGTAAATAAAAGATACATACGTCCTCATAGTTAAGGTGGCAAGGCATTATGACTCCGCTCTCGTCTTTTCCCCATTTAACTACCATGCGGCCAGTCTAGACATTGAAACCAAAAAATTGAAAATAGTTAACATGCAATATTGCAGGAAAGATTTGTGCGTGTTAGATTGGTTCCCATTTGCAATATTTCATGCGTCATGCGTATGAATGAAAAACGCTAACCAAAGCGAAAATCTTAATTTGAAGCTTTTCGATGTTGGCTAACGTTGAGAATTATGAAAGAAGTTCCGTGTAGTTATCATGCGATGAGCATTGTATTGTTAACATTGGGTGAATAATTTATGGTTTATATAAGGTGGTCATGCTGTGCTTGTTAGCTTATTAAAATTTCCGCATGCTATAAAGGATCTTACGGGTGCTTGCTCACTCGATGTTGTTACGTCCACGTTTCTTAGCCCCAAACTAATATCACCTGGCTGATGAGAAATTTTAAAATTAAAACGATTATTAAACTTTAATTTCTACGGATCTATCGTAAAGATACAAATGAAATTACCTATACGAAATTGTTAGAACCGAAATGCTACACGGAAATTTCTTTAGCTATGAATGATACGGTACGCTGTTGTTAGTGAATATGGGTATTCTATAAGCACCTAAACACAATGTTAGCTGCGCAATAACTTGTATGTACGTACCGAGCTGCCCACGTCCGTGGCCTGGTACAGCTGCCACAATAATTTAATGTTAATCACATGCGTGACTCGTATACGGTAAACAGTACACCCTCACTAGTTTTTTTCTGTAGTTTATAATTTATGGTTTTCTGTAGTTTTCTTTATTTTGTTTCGAAGCCATGTTAACATTATAATTATAATATAATCATAATTTTAAACTAAATTCTACCATAAATATTAAAACATCAGCCTTGCGATTCTGTAACTCACTTTTCGAACTCTCACAGCGGTTTTCGCAGCGGAAGTCGCGCTCAAGAAGTGAGTTACAGAATCCCAAGGCCGTATATGATTTCTATAATTAAAATTTTAATGTAAAAACTACGTGAAGGTGCATTACACAATGAGTCCAGCGATTTATGAAGAAAACGCCACACACTTTTTTTTACATAATGTCTTTCATATGGAATCTGAACTGAAAACCAACGAAAAGTAGAAGAAACACACCAAGGTGACCTAGCTTTGATTTTTTTTTATAAGAAAATCAAATTAATGTCAATTACAAACTAAATAATTTAATAATGGAGTGTGTTAATTCATTACTTTTTCGCTGGTTATCAAATCTTGTTTGATGATATTTAAAATTATTTAGCATTACCTAAACCAAAACTACGCTACATGATTTAGCAATTGCATTCTGTTAGCACTATTTTACAGTAACAGAAGCATTTGTAATTGCTCAGAACCAAAGTCCCAAAGGGGAAAAGAAATCGCTGATTGAAATTTTAATCGTGTTTCTATTTAAGATAGCAGTGTGCAAAGAAATAATATTATAATTTACATACATTTCTCACATCCCTGTAAGGCAGCGTGTCGCTCTCTTCGTTCTGTCCTTGGCTGCAATTATTTAAAAATTATTGGCAAAAAAGTTTAAACTTTGTATTATAATTGAATTTTTATTAACACAAATTTAATAACTGAAAAATATTAGACTGATATTGGTATGTTATTTAAAGCTGGCTGCTTCAACACAATTACACTTTGGGCTTGTGTAATGTCTGTGAATAAGCGCGAGGCGTGATGTCAAACTGAAATACAATCACAAATACATCATGAAAAGACTGTCCGTCTCTCTCGCGCTCGGTCAAGCTTATGAGTATAAAAGTGACAGTTATTGTTTTGCTTTTGCTACTGTTTATGTTGATCTTTTTTCAAACATTACCAGGACAGTCTCGTGAAATGGTGCACAATGTTTTTAATTATTTTAAGCAGTTTAATGAAAAAATGTTATTTTTAATTTGACATCAGATGCGACTGGGGTTTCTAAGAGGAGTAGTGAAAGAATTGTTAGTGAAGTAAAAGTGAAGTGTGTTGAGCTAGATGGAGCTTATGTCGAAAAACGAAAAATTATTTACACAAACTACTCTTTTACGTTCTTGGTCAAGCTTAGAACTTTTGGTTCCACGCTCGTATGCACATAATATTTATATGTATTTGACACATTTTTATTTATTTAAAACCCACCCAACCTTACTAAAACCAGAGTAGACTAAATATATATATATATATAGCTTGGCAAAAAAGTCATATTTTTAAACATACTGTATAGTGAAATTGCATTAGTGTGAGTACTGTGAACGCGCCAGCTTTCGATAACCGACCTACACCATATTTTCTTATAGTCTTAAATTTTGATCTATAGCACTCAGTTTCGAGATTTCATGAATTAATTTTAAAGAAGTATTAGTAAATGGAAATTAATTCTCCATCTAAGAAAAATCATTCTTTACATTAGTTACATTCAATGTAAAGAATGATTTTTCTATGACCGATTCCCAAGCTAAATTTTAACTGAAGTTTTTAACCTAAGTTCGTACCCGGTGGGTATACGCAAGTACGCCAGGGCATGCGTCGCTGCGCCTCCTTGCAGCACCACCGTGGCTATCACAATCAAAGATGTGGTCGTCAACATCGCCTGACGCGCCTCTGATACTGTGTTGCGGATTGCTAGCGCGAAAGACATAGCGCCGCGCAACCCTAGACAAAAATTTAAATAGACATTAATATTATTTTTTTGCGTTTTGTGGAATAACTGGATAATAAAGATAAGTGTGTCGAACATCAGGTGAGCCCCCAAAATATTAAATATTATTATTATTATTATAAAAAGTCTTATATTTTTTACTAAAGCTGTTAAAACACTGTATATACTTTGTATATTGACAAACATTTGGGTATTACGAACTCCAAAACAGCGTGGTTTTTATGTTAGAATAAAAATGCTGCATCTGTTCAGTTGAGAACACTAACATTCGACGCATGCCAATGGCTTAAAAGCGTCGCACAGCCGACAATCGCTGTCCTCGTCTGACAAATGATGTTACCCTAACTCTCTTTCACTCTACCTTAAATATTTATTATCTTTAACAGCCAGTAACCCTTATTTGCGGCCAGATTTAATTAAGCAACTTTATATGATAATTAATAGAAAAAAATTAGCTTCAATTTGACATATAATTAATAAAAATAGGTTATAAACGTATAAATTTATCGAAATCATACCTGTTTACACCTGGCTGCAAAGAGGTGCGGCCAGGTGCGCAACGGCAACCGTGATTTTTTGAATCTTCATAATAATTACCGTGATGTAGACGTTATTTTATTTAAAAAATAAATAAACGAAATTTTTTACCAAAAATCAATTAAAAATAATTTAATTAAAAATAATGGCGGCCAAATTTTGATAGGCACCCTAGTAAATATATATTCTCTTAATTATAAATAAACATAAAAATTTGGTTTTAAACAAAAAGTCGATGAGCACACCAATCCTGCAGCGGGATCTTAGACTATTATGTGTTCTTACAAATCTACATTTTAATGCACTGTATCGCTAAGATCGCTCACGTGTTGATCGAAAGTGAAATTATTTTTGCCATACAAAAAGCATACGTAATCAAAGATGCTTTAAAATTATATAAATAGGCCAAAAGAACACGCACTGTGTACAATGCAAAAATGGCAATGAATTAGAGACTACAATTGTGTAACCTTGAGAAATTTTGATCACTCTTATAAAACAAGGAATGCCTTTGTGAAATATCTATTAACATAATATTAATCTTACCAGAAAAGAAGAGCATGTGTTGGAAATTCATGGGTATTGGTGGTTTTCGTCCGAGATTCATTAGAAATGATAGCGGATAGATATTTACTGCTCGGCCAAGAGTTGAGGTCAACTGATATTGTCGTTAAGGATATATTAATTAGCATAGTTTAGCACATTACGTATATGATGGTCGCATGTATCAAATCCAGGACGCATACAACTAGATATGAACCATGTTTTTCTTAAATTGCTTTATTTATTTATTTATTAGTAAATTTATGGTGAAAATGGTTCAGCTTACTAAAAATAATCAATTAAATAGATGCATGTGTCGGGGCGCCCTGGGGGGGCGTTGTAGTATTTGGTTATATTGATATATATATTGATATATGATGTGAAACCCCTGTTCCCTGATATTTTAGTTTTTTTATTACTTAATCCTTTATTTTAATGAAGATAAACTCATAGCAAGTAATTAATTATTTAGAAAAGGATACAAATCCGGCGACAATAAACCAGGGATCAAAATGGTGCTTCGGGAAAGTGAACATCGAAACACCTATGTATGTAAATATGAAGTTTTCAGCCAAAAAGTTGAGCAATTCAAACAATTGTTTTGTCCGATTTCTCGAGTCCGTGGACAGGTTGTTGTATGTGTAATGGGCCTGACATATACCACAGAAGAGTACCGCTACAACACCTGAAAATATATTTAAAAAAATGTAAAAGCCGTAACTGTAACTTTCTTTAACGATACCGACAGTAATCACTGGATAATGAGTTTTGTACCGCGCATCATTTGTTGCGACATCAGCGTTACGGCTATTGAGAGAACTACATCGAAGTGGTACATAAAAACGCCGGGATCGGTATCGCTTTCGCTATAAGGAGTTATGGAGTACGTACGGGTACTGTTTTTTGTTTAATATTCAATAAACGACATTAACACAGCTACACTAAATATTACTGAGTTGGAGAGTCAGAATCTTCTCTCGAAATTAATGCTTTTACTACAAAGCATTAATTTCGAGAAGATTCTGATTGCTTAAACCGGCGGGACACAACAGAAAAAATTATAGGTACACTGTTTTATTATAGCGTGTAAAGTTTTTTGTTTTATTACTTCTTTCTTTATCTTTTAATAATGTATTTATTTATTTATAAAAATTATTACGCTGTGATAAAAAGTCAGATGACACATTATAGATAAAACAGTGTGATAAGACTGCTTTACTTTAAATAAATAAGGGGGTTAGCTTTAAATAATCATCTAATTTCGAGATATCGTCGGGAAAATTATATTTAAAAAATCTAGAAATGACTTTTATTTATATGATTTAATTTCTTTGTATAATACACAATCAGATAATTTATCAGGTCGTAAACAAACCGAGCCTTATCGTTTACACTTTTCAACCCTAGTAAGGGAATTTAAAATCAATGTATGGGTGAATGAAAATACTATAAAAGAATTAAAAGATCATGACAATTTTAGGCAAAATGAATAAAAACTCCAGCAATTTGACACAAAGATCGTACCATTCCCTCAAAGGTCATCAACATAAGCCCACACACCCCCGGCGTTCTAGGTGTCCATGGACGTTTACTACTTGATTCAAATATTCTAGTAATTTGAATATTTGAATTTGGCCTATTGTCATAAAAAATAATACTTTCGCGTCTCATACCTGTTAATTCGCACACTTCGGCGATGAGGAAAGCCGCGTATGACATAAGAACAAACAATGCCGATTCCAGGAGGGGCCAGTCACGTACGTGCGTAAACTTTGTCATGTACAATGTATTAAGGAAATATAATGGGACAAAGAATAAGCGAATTACTGCCTGTTAGGGAAATTAATTAAATTATAATAGGATCCTAGCAATTAGTTTATCTGAATATGACGAGTGCAGTAGATGAAATAACTATGCACTTTAGGTGAATAGCCAACATGATGTTGTTTTAGGGATTCAGCCTATGTCCCTAATAACCCGAAACAATATTTGTTTTGCGGGAATCAGGTCTAGGATTTTCAGGGTCAAATTATGCCATGGTGCTATTAAAACGATTCCCTTTAGACGTTCGCTATGAATATATTTTTGGAAACATATGAACATATGGAAAGACTAGTCCAACGGATAAACTATAAATCTCCATTGTAATATATAGAAGTTATTAGAATGAAGTCTTATTTTCTGATTTAAATTAATAATAGTATTATTAATCATTAAAATTAAATAATGTCGCGTAATTCAGCGTGTCTTGTGGCGTAGACTTCCTCTCGCGTTATCATTTGAGTACTGTCACTGTCGATTATTATATATTAAAAAGGATATCAATGCTGTGAAACAACCCATGAGAGCTCCAACAATGAGAGAAAGGCTGAATATTCCGATAAAATCGCCTATGGCTTGTAAAAACGCTGTTATTTCAAACTCGCCATCCGTTGAATATCTCTTCTCATAGTTTTGAATAGCTCTGAAACATTTTTTTTTATTTCATAAATTTTCAAAATATACCAAAGACATTGGACCTTTATACTACAGCGATTAAACAGACAAATTTCTGAACGCGCCTTTAAATATTTGACCACCAAGTGACAATGTTTTATTTCTAAAACGACATCACAATCAATGTTTCACAGCTAGGTACAGTTTGTATTGGAAAATCGAGATTGGAGATTTTCGGTTACTTATTATTTATGTTTCTTTTCGTTTGAATCTCTTCCGAACAAATATTTCAAGTTCAAAATCAGCCAATTTAGAGCATTTATAAATATAAAATTTTTAAATGCTCTAGCATTTAAAAATTTTATATTTATAGATAACAACAAAATCTAATCTACGTCTAAATTTATGATGTGAATTCAACTATTTTTTATCTAATTTTTGGAGTAAAGAACAACATTAATTCAAACATATAAATCGCAAGCTGTCGTCCGTTAATATTAATAAAAACATGACTACAATTGTAAAGTCTAGTGTAAAACATCTTCGAAATTATATAGGTATTTGATGGATAACCAGTTTCATAAATATTTGTAAAGATAACAAGTGTTTAATATCTTAAATAATCAAGATAAAAATAATTATTAAAAAAAGATATTATTGAATTATCTAAGCAATTAGTGTGAGTATACACGACAAATGTTGATTTTATTAGTTAAAATATAGTATTTAGAGAAAAAATAAATATTTCGTATGTACTTGTGCTAATGTATTAAAAATATTTTTAAAAAGGACAACATTCTATTAAATTAAAAAAACTGATCATCAATGATTTACTCCATTCTATACTGATTTAACAAAGTGTGACCTGTTTATACAATATCAGCTATAATTTTTTCAGAAACAATATATATAGTAATTGAAGGGAGTAAATATATATCCATTTCATATTTGGGTATTAAATTAAAATAATCTCCATTTTATTTTTACTCACCCACTAAGTACTAAGGCTACTGCATCATTTAGGACACTTTCGCCAAATATCATTGCATACAAATTAACATCAACCTGAAAGTAAATATCTAAATGATCATACATTTTTGTAAGAAACTGTAATACATATTTTATCTTAATAAGAGTAGCTACGTATAAAACCACTCTGCAAAGCCATAATAAATATTTTATCTTGTTAAAAAATTCTCTTGTTATATTGGTTCGTAAAAGACTAAAAACTTAAAAGGGCATTTTTTTAAATGATTATGAATCAATGAGCAATCATCAACAATAAAATACCTTGACACAATTATTGTTCTTTGCTATAAATTATATAGCTGATTAACGCGTTAGAAAGCAATTTATTATATGGGGTCAATAACCTGATTTCTAGGTATTTAATTATAATATCAGGTGATCTGTAAAGTGAAATGTCTACCTAATAATATTTGATATAGTAAAGAATGTTTTCTGGTTAAATCATAAATTTTTACTATCACTTTAAATTGTTTTTTAGTTTTTTAAACCTTACTCAGGCTGTCTGTGTCAAGGCTAAATGTACTTTGATATACATTTTTATGTCTATACAATGTTTATGGTCATGGGAATTTGGTGTTTTATCATGTAGTTTGTCTAATAGGTAATTAGACATACGGTAATCAGCCTTCTGTGCCAGACGCAAGCAATTTTTTTGGGTCTAAAGCATACTTGTTATCTCACAAAGTTTTTTATTTCACGGGTTCGGGTTGAACCTCAGGGAAAAGACATCAAAACATGTGGAAACCACGTAGTCAACACTGCTCATATTGTTAGTAGTCTCATAAATACACAAATTTGCCACACATTTCCAAGTCCGTTTTACTAATAGAAGCTTTGCCTACCCTGTCAGTTAAAAATTTTTCTGAACCTGAGGTGATAAAGTTTTTGGTTTCACATAGCTAGAATATTACTTATAAATCTTTTACCTTTAGCTGTGAGAAAATAGCAAGAACTGTTAAGGGGTCTGTTGGAGAGATTAGTGCCCCAAAGTAGAGTGTGTCTAAAAATGTGAAGCTTGATGCCAATGATGCTGGCATCAGTTGAACAAAACCATACATAAGTGACCCAATAACCAATGCAGATAATGCTGTCCCAACCATTGCAAAGGTCAATATAGCACCTAAATTACGAAAGAAGTATTTCTGAAAGAAAATAAAATGTTTTATTGAATAAACAAATCTCTGATGTAATAACTTAATTGTATTTCTATTTTGTAATATTTAAGACACTAAGCCCCAACATTCACATTACCTATAAATACACGACCCCACTCGTCACTCTTGATGTCGTTGTACTCTCGACTACACTCAACTCTCAAGTTATTTTCTACCATAGTCGAGTCATGATTCTGACGAGGAAGCACTCTTTTCTCTCCTCTCACGAGACGCCGAGTCAAAAAAAATTTTGTTCATCCAATTTTCAATTAAGAAACAACGTACAATTCCATCATTTGTTTATGGAACTTAGAAGTGATGAAGAAAAATTTTTCAACTATTTTAGAATGTCAAAGTCTTCGTTTGATGAATTGTATAATATACTAAAGTCTCACATTAAACGGGAAGACACAATTATGAGGAGAAGTATCCAACCTAAGAAAGACTAGCATAACATTGAGGTAAGAAAAATATATAGTAATTATTTAAATTTTTATTCATTAAAAATATTGAAATTAATATCGGACATTACAGAACATGATGAAAGGTCTTCAAATTGAGAATTTTGGTCATCAGCCATTGATGTAGAGGGGCCGGTTCTGATCTAGAGGGACCAGGCACTATGTAGAGGTAGAGGGCCAGTATTATAACCCATGTCCATAATATTAAACGATGAATATCCCCTTCACCATAACTCGAAGGATATGTGTGATTTGTCATCCCTTTAAAGTATTTCACTACTTAAGTATTTCGGTCTTAGCATCTAATTTATAATGTATTAATTTTTTTGAATTCGCCAACTAATGATAGTAAAAACAATTTATCTTATCTTATTTCAATGCCGAATTCTGCGTTTTTTCATCTAAACGTTTGGATAATTTTTCAATTAAGACGTTCTCATTGTGATTTTAGTAGTTAATTTTCTTTTGTTTCTTTCTCTGGGTATTTTATTTTGACCATTTTCGGTTTCTCCGGACGTAATTTCAGTGTGCTCATTCTTTAAACTATTTGTTTTGTCGGGTCTATCTTCTATTATTGCCTTTAAAAAAGAATCTGCTGATAATATGCATATGGCCGAATGTTGAGGGCTGCTGAACCACTCTTTGGTTTAATTTTTTTACATATCTGGTTATCCATCTCTTAATGTTTTCCATTTTTTCTGTATTAACATGGCTTAACAACAAAAAAATATAAGTTAGTATAATTGATTGATTTATAAATATGTTTTACAGGTATTTGGCAACTGGATGTACATTTATGGATTTGCAATATAGTTTTAGAATAGATCAACAACAATAGGTAAGATAGTGAGGATGTTTGCAGAAATATATGGATACATATGAAGGATATGTGTATGGAACAACTAACTAAAGATAAGTGAAAGACATAATAAATGGTTTCAAAAAAATGCTCAGTTTCCAACTCCTCGTCCGTTGATGGCAAACATATTAGAATAATACAACCCCGCAAATGGATCTCATATTATAACTATAAAAATTATTTTTCGATAATACTTCTAGCAGTATGTGATAGTAATCATATGTTCACTTTCGTGGATATAGGCTCATATGGAAGGCACGCTGACTCGACTATTTTCGAAGAGAGTTGTCTATATAAAATGTTACAAGAAAAAAAGTTAAATATACCTCCACCTTCTGCAATATCACAAAATGGACCTTATTACCGAATGTGTTTATTGGGGATGAAGCGTTTAGCTTGCAGGAAAATTTAATCGTCCATATGGTGGCAAGAATTTACAGAAAAAAAAAATTTTTAACTATCGGTTATATGCGAGGCGATATATTGAATGCACGTTTGGCATATTAGCTAATAAATGGCGGATCTTTCATAGACCACTCAACTCAACGTTGATTTCGCAGTGGATATAGTAAAATCATCGTGTGTTCTTCACAACTACGTAAAACAACGAGATGGAAATAAATTTGAGGATACGTTTGAGGGTCTTCCTTATTCTTAATACATTCAACCCACAAGTTCGTCCAGTGGACCTATGTTAACAACAATCCGTGAAGAATTTGCTAATTACTTTGTGAGCGAAGAAGGCAAACTAGATTGGCAATGGAATATGATATAAATCAAAGGGCGCCGTCCTATAACATAGCCTCTGTATTCTTTTAAATATTAAAAATATAATAAGAAGCAAACAACTATTATATTGTTACCAGTCTGTTTTTTAATAATAAATAAAATAATAAATGTGTGTGTTAAATGATGACTTTTTACTTACCGATTTGATTTTTTTCTTCAACTGGTTTTTCATCAAAGTTCTCAATTACTTGGGCACAAATAATTGCCCATGCATTGTTCTTCTTTATTTTGTCGCTGTGTTCCTTAAGTTTATAGTTCCAAATAAGTTCTTGCGTTTTAATTGCGCTAATAAGGGCATCACTATCGCACACGCCCTCCATGTTCAAAAAACAGCCGGCAAATGAGAAAACAGACGCCGCGAGGCCGCAAAGGGCGGGGGAGAGGGAAGTCGGAGAGCTGTCGACTGCTCTAGCCAGTCAACGGCTCGACAGTCGGTGTATGCCTCGCAACCGCTCGCGAGCGGTCGACGGCACGATGGAATTTCATCATGCAGTTGACGGCTTGAAGCGGTCGCGACTGCTCGAGCAGTCGTGTACGGCAGCGAATGAATGACTATAGTTCACTGCGCGGTCGCGGCTTTAAGCAGTCGGTCTCAACTGCTTGAAGCAGTCCGTGTACGGCGGCCCTAAAGGTTCTATCTTTTTTTAAATAAATAAAAATACAGAATGAATTTGAATCAATAAGCTGATTCTAAAGAAGACATTATTGTATCTTACCATCTTTATGAGTATGTTTGTTAAAAATAGCATTTAGATAGACACAGATTGATTAAAAAGATATCAATCTTGACTTTACTAATTTCGTTTACAATACACAAACAATACTTAAATTTGGTATTGCAAAAGCTTGTGAAGGTAAACAATCTAAAAGCTCATATTTACTAAATCAAATTTCATTTATAATGTCTTTCAAAGTGCAATTGTTAGTTACTTACTCTTTTTAAACAGTACCCTGCATGGAAAATAATAGGTGGAAGAATAATATTGAAAAATATTTCAGGATCAAATGTAGCTTTTAGATCTATTTCATTCTGTTCTACATTAACAATTTCTCCTCTAAAGCTGTAGGCATATGTTTTGTTTGGTACCGGACCATCTGTAAAGACATGTTTATTGTGTAACATTCCCAGTTATTTTGCATAAAGTAGAAATTATCAACTTTAATAGTATGTGTTTATAAATGTAAAATATGGTGATATCAAAGTTTAATATAATTAGAACTAATGGAAAGAGCATAGGCAATAGGTACTCACCACCTGTTACTTGAATTTTATCTGGAAAGTGGAACCTAACCATATCTGGGGGAACAGACAGGTTATATTTTGAATCTGGATCTGGATGAGCATCAATATAGGTAATTTCATTTGTACTGCTTCCATATCGAATAATGGCACCAACTATAAGACCTACAACATAATAAAATTGTATTATAGTTAAAATGATTCCCCATTCATTATATTTTACCGCTTCAAAAAGACAAAAATTTATAGTTAAATTAAAGTAAATAATAACCAGTTTTAGTAGTAGGACAAGATTTTGTGTTTTTTAGATAAGAACCATTACTTATTTATTTAATTAATAAAGCCTACCATATATTACAGCCAAGCCCGTTTCGTGGAGCCAGCTCACACGACGATGCTTAAAAACCCAAATTGTAAGCACGGTCAGGGTAAGAAGACATGTATAAATTAAAAGATTTAAACTATCTATACGATGGAGCAAAGTAGCCTTAGCATCAAGTGCTATGTCAGCTCCAGAAGCATCACATGACACAATTATATACAAAAAGATATTACAGTAGACAAATAAAAGATTCATCTTGCACAACGAACGAAAATATCACATCACCGGAAAAATCGATTTGAAACTATCTTTAGCTCACATAACAAAGAAATGTTTATTTATAAACAGTACAGATTTTAGAATAAATTCCTCTGAAATATATTACACTGCAATTCAAATTAAAATACTGCTTGTTAAATAAAGCAATCCGCGAAGAAAACAATATTTAACGAATATTATTCTAAACACTACACTAACGTCGTACGTAACTTCGTCGACTTTACCAAAAAATTTAATGACACCTGACACAATTGAAAATAAATATTGGTCAAATGTCAGCCTTTAATCATCAGCATCTTCACTCACTCATCTTCTATTGAAGTTTCTTTTCAAATTTGACAGCGGACATCTGGCATATATTTCTATGATGATTTACGCGGGAAATATTAAAATGGGTTTACTTTGTACTTTAGAATCAAACATGTAGTAGAAGTAGCCATTAAATTGCATATTATTTCGAATGTTCAATTTATTGCTATGAATAATTTAATCCATATGTTCAAGTTATACATAGATTTTCATCTTATTTGTTAATGCGAGCTCATACTGCCGAGTAGCCAAAACTTTTAGGAATAAAATTATGTGACCGCAGTCTTTGTTTTTACAAAAGTACAGTTTGTGTAACTACGTATTAACAATTTGTATTAATTATATCACATAAAGGGCACTACAAAAATTAATGTAGTATTTAAAGTGAATGGCGGAAGGTGGAACACAGGCGAAGGTTGTTAAATAATAAATAATAGCCATTAAGACACTTTACCAATAGTATTAATTAGTAACAATTAAAGAAATTAAGAAATTTTAAAAGGTACTAATTAGACATTCGTTATTTGGCCGACATTTATTGTTTTGTATTAATATTGTAGGTAATAAGTTTTTATAGCAAATTATACCTACTAACATCCGGAACTCACGACACTATAATAAATGAATATCAAATCGGCACCCAACATGTCAAGTTATCAAGGTCTTTATGGGTTATATACGATATTTTTAATAGGCAGTACCAAATGCGTTTTATTAGTTCCCTACTTACTAATTAATACAGTATGTAGTACACATAGTAGGTGAATGAAGCAAAATTAATATAACAAGTATGTACCTACTGGAGAACGTAACGATTTTGCATCGTATATTTCTCCACTTTTATCTAATAGCTCAATCAATATTATTAACTTTTAATTGACAATTACCCCAATCAGTCTAATTTACCTTGTATATAAGTTTACATTTTTTATTACACGATATAATTTTATGTATAATTAAGTAATGTAATTTTATTTCCTTAAGGTATTTCGTGTCAAGGAGATCGTAACATTGTAAGATAATTTAGCTGTATTGTAGTTATATACTAACAAATGCATTGAGTTAAATATACAGGGTGTCCCAAAAGTCGACGTCAAGTCGAAATTTTCTCATAGGTAATGCCACACCAGTTATTAGAAAAAAGAAAAAAAATAAGTCATGTATTTTTGAAGTTATGGATATTTTTTTGTTATTCCAGAAAATGCACAACATGTGACAGTTTTTTCATTCCTGTTGTTACAAATATTTACTCTTTGCCAATTTTTTTCCTCTTACGTCATCCGGAATAGTGTTTTATGTAACCTATGATCCTAAACTCTGTGCTGATCACTCCAACTTTTAGGAAAATGTCATTTTATACCGTACCAAGTATTCAAAATTAATTTTCGCACTACTTCAACTGATCGTCCTGAAAAAAAAATGTATTACTCCAGTTTGGCAAGTATCTTTAAAAGTTAGCGCATTTAATAAGGATTCTACAGTGGTATAACACTGAGTCCATTATTTCTTAGATCGGCCATAAGAATTTTTTTTTGTTAAACAAAGTCTGTTTTTAACAATCTCTTTGAAATTACAACAAATGATTCTAGCGCACCCAAAACGTTCCTAATGACCACAGCGTGGTTTAAATAAGATGGAGAGAGACATTCCATAAAATGTGAGCGAGACAGATAGTGACGCTTATGACATACGGACGCAAATAAGTAAAATAGACAGTTTCTTTTTTATGATTAGATTTATTACTTTTTTTATAAAAGATGTTCAAATTGTTCAAAGTCCTTCAGCTGCAATACAGGCTCGTCATCTCCTTAAAAAAGATCGTGAAATGAAGCGGGCAAATCGTCCATTATTCACAAATTCTACTGCTTCCGCTATTCTCTGTCTAAGCTCTTCTACATTTTGAATCGACTTGGAATAGACTTTTTCCTTTACTGCTCCCCAGTAAAAAAAATCAAGAGTATTTAAATCGGTTGAGCGGGCGGGCCACGAGATTGTACCACCCCGCCCTATCCATCTGTCTGGATACTCCTCGTTAAGGTGGTTTCGAACTAAGCGGCTGTAATGCGCTGGACAACCATCTTGCTGGAACCACATATCTCGTAAAATAGTAAGCGGCACGTCCTCCAGCAAATTGGGCAAATAATTTTGTAAGAAATCTAAATAAATTTCAGCATTTAAAACTTCTGGTAACTCAAAAGGCCCTATGACTTTTCCGTTCAAAATTCCAGTCCACATGTTAACTTTGAAACGGTACTGTGATCTGTCTGGTCTCATCAATCGTGGATTTTCGACGTGCCATTCGTGCAGATTGTGTCGGTTCATGTAGCCGTCTTTTTTAAAAGTTGATTCATCCGACTATAAAATTTTTTCTAAGAATTGTGGGTCTTCTCGGTGTTTTTGAATTATTGTTTGGCAAAAAGCAACCCGAGGTTCATAATCTCGAGGTAATAAGGATTGTACTCGCTGTACATGAAATGGATGAAACTCATTTTTTTGTAGTATTCGGTGAGCTACCTATGAGAAAATTTCGACTTGACGTCGACTTTTGGGACAACCTGTATATTGAATACTTTAGATACTTTATTTTTTTTTGAAACTGTATGATTAAGTTGTATTGCAATCACATTTTTTTTATAATATAATGTTTAAACGATTATTAATTTAATTAATATTTACCGTTAACATTAAACGTATATTTTAAAATATAAGTTTATAATACCTTAAATTATATACATTATATTATGCGTATGTAGTTGTGTGGCATCGGCAGTTCCAAACTATGTAAATAAGTTCTTAGCTAAACTTTATAATAAAAATTTAGCCCTTAATAAAATAAATTGTCGAATCTAAGAGTCAAAATGAAACACAAAATAGCATTTTATATTCGGCATAAATCTGCTTGAATAATTTATCTATAGAAGTAAGTGATTAATATGAATTTTCGAATCCCTTGGAGGACGACGACGAGGACTTACCTCTCTCAAACCAAATTTTTGAGCTTCCATTTATACGCCTTTATTACCAAACCGATTAATAGTAAGACATAAAAAATACATTAAAAGTTAAGGTAAAACATATTTTTAATTAAAGATTTTAATAGAGGAAATGTTATATATGTTTTTATGTATCCTGGAAGTTTCACAGTAGGTAGATAATTATTACTTTAACAAGTAATAATTTGCAAATTATACTTTTATGAACCTGCGGGGAGAACCCAGATGAATAAAACCATAATCCAAGAAAACTTGTGATGTCGTGACATGTCAGTGCATTTTATTTTTTATTTTATATATCAGGGGGACAACCTGCAGGAGGCTCAGCTGATCTCCTCTCCTCCTCATTCACACGCAATATTTCTAAGACAAGCATGACTCGATAGAACGACGTTCCGAACAATTTTATTAAAAATTATATACTCGTTCATGGATATCATAGACAATAAAGTGTTCATTTCGATACAATTCACCCGAATGCTGGACGTTGCCACCTCCAATCCTCTACATCCAAGGCATTACGTCTTTCAAGATAAAATGTAAAAGTAATCTTTTGAAATTTTAGTTGGCAGGGTTGGCAAATTAGTTGCATTGTCTTATGAATTACATATTCTGTTTGTGTTTGAATTTTTTTTTTTTTTTTATTTGAATTGTAAACATTTTTGTTTTGATTAGTGTGTATAGCGTCACTCTAAGATAGTACAGGCCCACTGAAAATCAGTGTTGCTCAGTGTTCGTATTTCTTTTATTTTTATACATCTATGTGTGCTTTAATCAAATAAATGTTTTTTTCTTTCTTTCTTTAATTATTAAGCACTTTTAACTACAAACAAATTTTATAATAGAATATAATGTTGTATACAATTTTACCTGCGGTATAAAATAATTGTAGGTAGAAATAACACACCGTTTAATAGTTTGCACTCAACAACATTTTAAGAACATTTTAATAAAAGTAGATATGTGTGATAACTATTAAATAGATCCATTCTCATTGATTTCTTTATATATTACATCAAGGTAATCCCCTTTTTCTCTTTTTCAAGCCATAATTTTTATTCGAAACCTGGGGCTTTTAATAAAACTCAATTTATTGTCAAGGCAAATAGCACATTGTTGGGCACGTTCTTATCACGTCAGTCGATATAGAGATAAATCCTTATGTCTTTAAGTACTCATGTGATGGTTTGATCGCTCTTGGAGAATGGCGATGACGTTTGATCCTCGATGGTTGAATTGCAAGGCTTGAACGTGCAGTGCGCGATTGATTCGCGCGCGTATTGCACGCATTCACAACCTTCGAGTAACCACAATTTTTTTAACGAAACTAGTATTTATAGACATGTAAACGAATTTACCAGTGATATAGTGATTATAACGTTATAGTGAATTATTCAAGATGAAGTTTATTTCTTTTGTTTTTATTGTTATATTTATAAGGTAAGTGCTACATCCTTCGAGTATAAAAAACCAAAAAAATACTTTTGAAAATGAAACGAAATGCCATATAAAATTCACGGGTAAACCGAATATTGTCTTTGTTTAAAGGTATTGGGTGTTAGATATATTGTTTATTTATTTCGTATTGTGGTAATAATATATATGGTAAATATTTAATGCCTTATCATTTACAATTTTACATTTCCCTGAATTTATTTGAGATCTTTCGAATTTTGAACAACACAAGATTTCGAATTCGTATAAAAAAACAGTTCGAACCCAAGACCCTTACAATAACCCAATTGGATAATTTGAAACGTTTTGAATCACTTGCATAGAACGTTTATCATTTACAAATTATATTTGTAGTTATTATTTAATGTGAAGGGAGATTGAGATTCAGGTAGGTTTCTAATCTTAATTTAAAAGTACTCTGGGTGCCTTTATAAATATTCGTAATTTATTTGTATTTTATCATTAAAAAAACTGCTTTACAAGTGGAAGTGTAATTAAAAATTTAATTTAATCCTTAAATGCTGTATCATTGACGTTCATCATTAACATATCAATGGTTGTTATTTTTTTTAATGAGGTAATATATATGCAAATTCTAAACGAAATTTGTCACACAATGTATAATATGGTTTTGTTGATTGTATTGTCGCACCTCCTTGCTTCATTTCATAATCCACCGTACATATAAATTCTCCCACTTATTCTTAAAAACTAAATCAGTTCGATTGCACCTGCCTCTTTTCGCCACTGCGTGAACATAATTTAGCAGAAAGAGGCAAAATATACCTTTAACTAAAAGAGCGTAATTCGTATACGTTTCATTTTTATATAAAATATTAGGACACATGTGTAATGCGAGGAGGAAAGCAAACTCAAGCTCAAACTTAAACTCAATATAATTTATTCATATATAGGTAACCAAGTACACTTATGAACGTCAACAGAAAAGATGTTAAATTGATTGTAAATTTACATTTACTACCAGGTCGCAAGTCAAGGGCGTTTAATGTTCACTTTATAAAAATATATTGTTTCCCTGAGAATCGAACCAAGAGTCAAAAAGATAAATCAAAAGAATGGTCAAGTAAACCAGATTGGTGCATTACATACATTAGATTAGAAAGTAGTTTTCATATATAAATAACCTTCTGCACTGAGTTTGATTTTCCTTTTATGCGACAGTTGAAGGATTTCCTTACGGAAATAACTTCCTATAAATGATAAATTATTACGACGCCCTAGAAATTTGGCCTTATGTTAGGGCACTTGTAAATTGTTGCTGTCTGGTTTGTGCCAGGATTCTATATTCAAAATTCGAATGTCATATCTACGAATGTAGCAAAAACGCTTAGTTCGTCAATTAGTTCTATCATACTGAGAATAACTCTAAATATGCAATAACGTATTTATTTAACGAAAGTTAAAATAATTTCTACACAGAAATTCATTGAAATGCAAAGCAGTATTGTACCAATTATAAGGCTCAAGGCTATTAGATATAAATTACTGTTGATTATATATTATTTGAAATAAGTAAATTATATTACTACGCCAACCAAAATCCTTGCAATATAGCTATTTACAAGTATAAAGACACTTGTTTATAATAGTAACAATAATTATCTATGATAAGGTGCATTATGGGAGTATTAACTTTACACAATGCAAATATCATTCAATCACGTTTTATATTATGAAGATTATAAATCTCGACCCGAATCTGCATTAAACAAGAAAATCACGAAATTATTATATGAAAAATATAGTAAGTAAGCATTTAATTTGTAAAAATAAATTTTGTTTATAATATATATAGCATTAATAAGATTTTTCATACAGAAATATCAGTAAACACACTTGGAAATGAACAAATATATCTTTTTATTTTTCTGAAATTTACGTTTCTGCGGTAGGATTTGTTAAATCTTTATATTTCCATATGTGTGTAGGTTGTTAAAATATTATTATCCTATTATTTTGCATAGGTTAGTCCAACAAAGATCATGTTTTTTTTAAATATTGAATTTGAAAAAATATTTAGGTCTGATTCTGCACATCCTCAATTTAAAATAGCATTAATACCACTTAATATGTACCAGACGATCTTCATTACTCAAGCTAATCTACTTAAGCAAATATATATAAAGAGATCTAATTTCTGGAAAAGTATAATTTACACTCTTTATTTATTTAATTAAATCTTTTTATAAACTAAATTAGTAATATATTTGAATCATTGCATATAAGAAATGGTTGACCACAGTATTTTCACAATTCCGTAAACCTTTTGTATTAAGTCTCGTAACTGAATTGAGATGTTTTTACAGAAATGGCGAAGGTGTTAACTTTTCCGGTGGCCTTAAGTCGAACTATACGTTTCCAAAAGATTTTTCCTTTGGCGTTTCAACAGCTGCTATACAAATAGAGGGAGCGTGGAATGAAGATGGTAAGGTTTATTAACAATACAACCATTAATATATCCAAACAGTTCGTCGAATCGCGAACAACAAATTCGTTGCCAGTAAAATGATTAATCCCTGACGTCGGACACGGGACTTAACGTTTTACAAATTAAGTTTTCAAAAGCAAATAAATAAGGATAAACTACCTCCCGTTCTACATAACTTAATTCTTTTAAAACTATAAATTTTATTTTTACAGGAAAGTCTGAAAGCATATGGGACAACCTAGTCCGCAGAAATCCAAACTTTACGAAAGATGGTTCGACTCCCGACGTAGCAGCTGATTCATATCATCTATATAAACGAGATGCGGAAATGGTCCATGAACTCGGTGTAGATATTTACCGTTTCTCTATATCTTGGCCACGAATATTACCCAACGGCTTAATAAACTCCGTCAATAATTTAGGCATTCAGTATTACAAAAATCTTATCAACGAACTAGAGAAATATAACATTACACCCATGGTTACTATATATCATTGGGATTTGCCCCAGAAATTGCAAGATATGGGAGGTTTTAGCAACGAGCACATTGTAGAGTACTATACAGATTATGCCAATTTATTGTTTGAAAACTTTGCTGATAAAGTGAAATACTGGGTCACGTTCAATGAGCCGATGCAGACTTGTTTGGAAGGTTATGGAGGTACTTATAGGGCACCGGCCCTGAACAGACATGGTATCGCCGAGTACCTCTGCACGCATAATCTGCTTAAGGCCCATGCTGATGTATATCACTTGTATAACAAACAGTACCGACCAATATATGGAGGTAATAATATTTATTTTGTTGAATATTTCCGGTTTGCGTAGAACTTGTTTGAATTATTGGTATGCGCCAGTAATTGTTAATCGCGGCTACAACCAATGTTTTATTACGACTGAAACTATATTGTATTCTATTAAAATAAAGATATCTATTAACGAAAAGTTTTAACTAAGTTAAAAATTAAACAAATTTACATCTTAATACTTACTAAATAGTTACATTTAAAATGGTATTTATGCCAATAGAAACTCCCTCGGTATAAGCGATATCACATAATGTATCTTATTCCTTTCTATAGGTAAAATTGGTATTTCACTTGACTCTAATTGGGCACAACCGAAAACTAACTCTCCAAGTGATATAAAGGCTGCTGAACTATATTTAAGAACTCACGTAAGTAACATGTTCTGTTATTGCCTATTCCATCCTGTTATCATAAAATATCATATCTTTCAATATAATTTTGTTCATTATTTTTTTATTTACCCTAGTATAAATAAAATACGATGTAAGTAATGTCATCAGTACCTCCGTCATTTTAGTAGTCTTAAAGAGAATGCAGATCTAGGTCGTTTAAGTTTTCCTGTGAGTCACGTTATCTGTGACTTTGACCCAGCCTTTGGGAAAATACCATTCAATCCTAAATAGCAGTAATTATCCACATTCTAGGACTTTACCGTTAGTTTGAATCCGGATTGTAGTATAATTTTTGATCTCGGTAGAACAGTCGACTATGAACGAAATGTGGTTCTGCTAGGAAAAGGCAGAAAGCGGATCTTTGATGGTACAGTGTTTTTTTAATAATTATCGGCAGAACAGTGTACCATTTCCAACTAATTCTACCGCGGCTTATTCGCTTTAAAACAATGCGTACAAAAGAACGAAGGTTTAAGATTATATCTGATATAGTTCATATACATCTAGTTACTTCAATAAAATTACTAAAAGATAATAAAATGTGTCCTCTCATACCCTTAGATAGTTGAATGTCACGTTGCACCAAACACTTTATATTGGGGTTTTTAATCTGATAAGTCAGCACGTTATAAATACTAAGAATAACATTATTTAATCTAAGATAACATAAAGATAATGCATCATTTTCTTTTTAACAGGTTGGCTGGTATGCTCACCCCATTTTCTCAAGTGAAGGAAATTATCCGCCAGAACTGATTCAACTTGTAGACGAAAAAAGTCGCCATCAAAACTACTCCAGATCACGTCTACCTAAATTCACTCAAGCGGAAGTGGATCACATTAAGGGAACAGCAGATTTCTTTGGCTTGAACCATTATACCACGTACTTGCTGAGCATGGCAGAGAAGGAAGTGGGTCAAATCCCATCTCATGAGAATGATGTTGGTATTGTACGGGTTCAAAATCCTAAGTGGCCATCGATGTCTTCTTCAAATTGGTTGAAAGTAAGTTGCCTAAGCCCTAACGTGTATGTAACAACACATACTTATTTTCTTCGAACGGTAATCGAACCTATATCAGTTATTCCATCCGCATCCTTTAGTAAACAATTATCTACTAAAATAACGAAATTACGCTAAACAAAACTTACTATATCTTTAAAATAAAATTTAATTTCTTAGAAGTAAACTTTTCTTCGTAACGTACATAGGTCTTTTCCCTGTTGATATTGTTTAAAAAAAATACTCCGTATATTTTTTTGTTTCCCGAGACGTTTACAAAACCCATTGTTTAAATAGAAAAACATTTTATAAAGAACTCGAAATACATTTAACGTGAAACAAAGCCTTTATAAATGCTTTTTTAGAGAAGTATTAACAATATATTATATGTGTTTATTTTGCATCATTCTACAATTGTAAAAATAGAATAAAATAACAACACTGCGACAGGTTTTAATTGAAATAAAAAACACAAAGCATTCAGTTTCTTAGAACTGGTTCTCCTATAGTCAATATTGCAGTTTTTATTTCTGTATGTGCAAAACATTCGTCAAGGATTCTGATCGAAAATTTGATTTGCTTCTTATTAATTTACTAATAAGTTGTAAGATAACTTAATAAATTAAAAAGATATGACATAGCATTTGAATAAACGAGATAATAATTCTTGGAATTAATTCGTTTTGGAATCCAATAAATTATATTTAATGGGATATTAACATTAAAAAATAAATTAATAAACCGCCTAACTTTGAGAGAGAGAGACCTCTGATCTTTGGAGAATTTATTTAAATATTTACTGACCCTAACAGATTTGTTGTATATTATATATATTAACTAGCTGACCCGGCAAACGTTGTTTTGTCATCTACTTATATTATTTCTAGGAAACATTTTTTTAGTTCATTAAAAATAACTATCTACTATAATAAAAAATAGGGGTTGATCGTAGAGGCGTAACAATTAAGGATTGTATGTATTTTTGTATACTGTATCCTAAAAAAATAAAAACTAATAAAAATCTAATAAATAAAATTTTGGGGTGGCCCCTTATCACTTAGGGGTTTGAAAGATAGATAGTAGCCGATTCTCAGACTTAATGAATATGCATAAACAATTTTATAAGAATCGGTCGAGCCGTTGCGGAGAAGTATGAGAATTTTTTACATTAGACAATAATTTCCTCAATCTCAGCATTGGTTTGGATTTCAATAGCTTATACAATCCTTACGGTGCTCAGGCGTTATTTGCTGTGAGATTTTTTTTTTAATTTCTTAAATTTTAGGTGGTGCCATTCGGGTTCCGTCGTCTTCTAGCGTGGATAACAAGGACGTACAATAACATTCCTATAATCGTTACCGAAAACGGCTACGCGGATTACAGTGGAATTCATGATAACGCAAGAGTTACCTACTACTGCCATTACTTGAATGCCCTGTTACATGCGATACATGAAGACAAGAGCAATGTTCAGGGATACTTCGCGTGGAGCCTAATGGATAACTGGGAATGGGACGATGGATTTGTGTAAGTTCTTTAAAAATGTAAATGAATATCATAAGGAAACCGTATGGGTGCGGCGTAGATTGTGTTTGGTTTAAAGAATATCGCTGTAAATTAACTGGGCCTAAACCAATGAAACGAATCGCGCTGTCGTCTTTTGTTTTAAATTCTCAACGGTTTAGATTCCGTGTTTGGAGCTTACAAGTAATAATAATAGTACTTTTTTGTAAATATAGAACCACAATGGTGTGGACGGATTTAGGGTTGTCAGTTTTGAGAATTACACGCTCAAGCCATTAGGTAAACACTGATCTCTGTTGTAATAAAAGTATAAAATAAACTAGTTTATGCAACGATTAACTTGATTCGTTGAGTTCCGAATTTAAAAAATATATCTATAAAACAAGATCTAACTGCAGAGCTACTCTTTACTCATTTCCAAAATCTACACGATAATTAGCCGAGATAGACGTTCAGTAATGTAACGATTCCAATTATTATAACATCTTAATATAATACCGAATTGCAATGCAGTACTATTATGATCCGTAGTGCGGATTTGCTTAAAATAACGGTTCGATTACTTAAGATCGCAATCGCTATTGAAGTTCTCGAGTTAAGCCGGCTTTTTTTACTGAGATCTCGACTTCGTATAAAATAATTATATTCAGTAATAATGGCAAAAACACCTTACACAAGGAAAATTGCCTTTTAAATCCGTAGACGGTGATTATATTCATAAACGTCCTTAACAATTTAATGAACACTAGAGGTCATTCATTGTCACTGAAATCTTTAAATATCTTAAAGTCAAACTAATGACATTTCAAGCATATGCAAATACACATTTTGTCTTATATACAATATTGTCACGTACTGATTAGGAATATGTTCTGTAGCAACAATGAAAATGTATATTAACTTAATTACTGTAGTTGTTATAATTTAAGAACATCAGGGCAGTGAAAACCAAATAACCAAGTTTAAGCATGAAGTTCTCAACGGTGCCCCAATAGATTTTTCGATGCGTACATAAATTCATCGTAAAGGTAGAAATCTGAAAATGTACCCCGAATTGTGCCAGACAGATGCAACAAAAATTCAAAAGCGCTACAACCCTGCACGGGTTATTAGGAAATGCTCAAGTCTTTAAACTTCAATGCGATATTCAATATATAAAGATAATAAATTTTAACTAATTTTCATTAAAATATGTGTTATAGGACCTTGTGAACTACTTTACATATACTGTAGCGAATGCTATGAAGTAATTGTTTTTTCAACTGGTGTACGTTTTTGTTTAAAATTATTTACGCGTCACCCAAAAACAAAAGTGATAAGACTAATCATATTTAATACTCATCTTTGTCGAGAGGAAAGATAAAATTATGCATCCAAGGCTATATAAAAATCTATTTAAATTCATCATACGGAGTAGAGTGTGCAATACATAATTGTGTTCACAGATATTGTTGCACGTTTAATATTTTTCAGAATTACCCACAATATAAGTGCGTGCTCCTATTTCACCGTGCCTCCTGCGGATAGAGGACAAATATTGTTTTTAATTTATTTTACTGTGATGTATTACTTAAGATGTCATGTGGAACATGGTGTAATGGTTCAGCTCCTTACGAACGTTGTGTAAAACAAAAAACTTGGCGATTAAAAAGAGTGGCGGAGAGTTTATTGCCAGTTCTTCTCTTCCGTTCTACGCCCTTGATTTGAGAACTGGCGGAAAATGTAAAATTGGAAGAATTTCAAATATATTTTTTGGTCATAAGTGTACATTGTAACCTTTATGAATGAATGATTTTTGACTTGACTCGATGAGGTCTTCATATATACGGACAATTTTAGGGTTTCTCGTGACCTCAGTCAATCATATTCCGCTCGATCGATTTAAAACTCAATCAAATTAAAATGTAATTCTAAGCTTAAGGTTTGACAATTTTGGGTTAAAAAGCTCAATAGAACGTCACTAATAAAACATTACCAATATTTCCTACTACAAATCTATACAGCCAGTGAACTGTATGAAAGTGATAAAATAAGCAATAATTATAATCTTTAGAGTCATAAATAAAACACAATATCCGTCATTCATGATATATTTCACTCGTCATGTATGTAAATGCATTTGCAGGTCTCGCTTCGGTCTTTACTTGGTCGATTTTGAGAGTCAGAATAAAACGAGGACGGCCAAGGACTCGGCACGATTGTACACGAGTGTGATCTCCTCGCGAGGCTTGCCAGAGAATTACGATCCTGATGACTACTCTGCCTTCTCATCAGCATCGAAAGTCCTGCCTACTGTTCTCCCCCTCATCCCCCTATACCGATATCTACTTTAATTATATACCTCTGTATATAAAATTAATAAAATTAAGTATTTAATATCATAATGTTTTCATTCCTATAGTATTAATACTCGACAGTCATAAGTTTGCTTGCGTTGTCGCGGGCGACTTCTCTTTTCAGCTGAGCCTGTATGCAAGCAAATGATTTCCCCTTGGTCTCGGGTAGCACGGCTAGAATGAACACCAGCCCGAGGATTGAGCACGCACAGAAGCCCCAGAAAACTGTGTAGATACCATATGTATCTCTTATTACCTGGAATTATAAATTGCTGATATTAGTAATGTTGATGACAGCTTGTTGATCTGAGATGAACGTCATCTCAATCAATGTGTGCGTAAGAAGTGTAAAGTAATAGGTACTCGTAATACTTGATAATAATTGTTTCTTAAGCCACTAATCAAAGAGCTATTTGACGTATTTATTCGTTTTCCTTTCATTAGAAATACTTTATATTTAAGCGTCTCGTTGTTCTGTTTTATGTTTAGTTTTTCCCAAAAATAAAGAATATACGTGTGTGTGTAAAAGTAATCTTAGATGATATATATAAACGGAGAGGATGGTTTAATATTAAATAGTTTTACCTGGAAGAGTTTTTGAACAGCAAACATGGAAACTCCAGTATAAATATGAGCGACACAGGAGGCGTACAACTTGACGTTGGTCGGAAACATTTCTCCAATAATCACGTAGGGCACCGTGGACAGACCAACAGCGTAGCAAATAATGTAAATCATCATAGCCGCTATCGGTAGCCAATGAAGGACTGCGACTGACTCCTTATTCGACAGGTAGAAGTAGAAATAAGTTCCAAGAACGCCATTCATTAGTCCCACCCCTAGCGCAGACAATAGAAGCAGTGGTTTCCGTCCAACACGATCGACCAAAAGAACCGACAGGCAGCAAGTGGCAACTTGGACACATCCCACATATATTGTTGCCTTATACGGCTCTATGTGGCTATCAGTTATATCGAATATTGTTTGGGCATACGCAACAAGAGCAGCGCTGCCACAAAACTGTTGGATTGTGAAGATTCCTAAACTTATCCAGAGGGCTTTTCTGTTCGTCGCTTCGGTTACCAGATCACCCCATGTACCTCGGTTTTTCATGTCCTCCTGAACGTTGATTTCTATGTTTTTAAGTTCCAATCTTATATCACCACTGCGTAAATGTCTAAGAGCACGTTCTGCTCTCTCCGTGCGCTCAAATTTCAGGTAATAGTAGGGCGATTCGGGCAGAAAGATGAAAGTTAATACGAAAGTAATGGGCAGGATCATGTTGATAGCCGCTAAGGTTTTTATGGTTACGAATGGTCCGATGCAGTATTGGGCAAGAATTCCAACCTGAAATAAGAAAATGTATATTGTTAGAATTATAATCAAAAGTAACCAAAATTCTGGATTCGCTTCTAAGATTTCAGAGTCAACAAACATTTACATTAAAGTTCGTTGTCTATATTTTTTTTGGTTTAGAATTAGCACTTGATATTCTACTTTTTACTTACAGTTTTTCAGGTTATCATGATTAAGTTAAGCTATGGAGTATCCTTGAATAAGTTGGAAAAGTAAAAAATATCTGTGTCGTGTTATCTTTCTTATGAGTCACGAGAACAGACAGTTTAAAAATTGCATTTCCTTCAAAATGTTTGGACCAAGTCATTTTATTTTAGTCTCCTTACTCTATATTAGGGTATGGGATTAAGACTCTCAAGATTAAATGCCCAAAACCAGCCTGTCTTTTTACCCGCATTAAAACTAGGACTTTCAAATTTCGATTCTCTAATTCACTCATCCACGAAGGAAGTTGTTTAAATTAATTTATAATACGAGTATAACGCTTTGTCAGTTTACTCTTCCAGTCATATCTTGTTAATAAAACACCATAAAACTTTACTATTTAACAAATGAATATTGAAATCACACGTGGCCTAGATATTAAAACAGTACATACAGCGTTCTGCAAATTCAATAATTAAAAATATCTCTCAAAATTAGTTCACGCAATCGGTAGTTCAGCGATAATTAAGTTTAATAATTTATACACAACTGTTTAGTTATTTTCACAAACGTATGGCCTCGTTTCAACAATGTTATATTACCTTATTCATCAATGTGATAAGTGTAGAGAGGGCGCCACGGACTTCATTCGTAGCTATTTCTCCCGTGTACATTGGAGCAACTGTGTACACTATTCCATAACCAAGCCCGGAGAACATTCTAGCCACATATAGCACGGCAACAGACTTGGCTACGATGACTAATATCCAGCCAATTATGAAGGGGACTGCTCCAAGGAGTAATGTGGTTTTTCTGCCAAAGCGGTCTGCGAAGTATGCTGATGGTATCGGCGTGAGTGCCGAACACAGGATCATGATGGACACGATCCATGATCCTTCGTCTGCTGTTGTCGGTATGTAACTCTGCGGTGACTGCAGATACTGAAGAATGGGGGAAGGCCAACCGTAGCAAGTACCTGCTGTTGCGGTGATCAGCGTCGCTGAAAATCGAAAATATGTTTATTATATTACTTGAATGTATGTCTGTTTATTACTCCTAGAACAATTATTTGTAAAAATAAAGTGTAAATACGTGACTCAGTTTTATTTAATGTCACACGTACTGTCCAATAATTTTCCACAGTTACTAAAGGATTGATGTATTTATCTAGGCAACATGTTGACAAATATAATGTTTACCTACAATAGATAAGATGTCCGTTAACATCGAGACAGATAAAGGACGCACGTACCCTACTTCACAAATTACGAAATGTTTATTATTTATTATATTAGTTTACACGCGATAAATTAGTGGATAACATCTACAGTGTTTAAATAGACATAGGTATAATTAGATATCTAGAAAATATAGATAAATCTTATATGGATATCTTAAAGGTTTACAAACATTAGACCTAGAATAAAGAGCACAAGCAAAATTTATTGTATAATGTATTCAATAGTCGAGAGCCTGAGGAAACTCATACCAACAATATAACGCGTTATTAAAAAATTAACAAACGCCTTAACTATGTATTGTTCTTCGATTCTGAAGTGCTCTACCATTCTCATGGAAATAGGAAGACCCAATTGTACTAATCTAAGAAGGCCATAGTATGTTATGCGAGTTTTAAATTGGATTAAAAAAATTAAAAATTGATATAACATTAAACCGACGATACAGACGAGTCGTTCGGTTATCGCGGTTATCACAATTTGTGGAACTTCTTTCTCGAATAATAAACAATTATTATACGGAAATAAACCATTGTAACGTCGTCACACTGTATTAATGTACAATGTTATTAATCTTTTTTAACTAACAAAGAACTTATAAACGCTTATTGAGTTTATGACTTAAAGCTTAAATTTATATGTGGTATTAAGGTTTATTGCGTTATTAAGGAATATCAATTATTACTCTAGATGATATTCGGACCACAAGAAAACGCGCTATCTTTTATTTACTTGTTTATTATAGTGACACTTATTAATATTAGAATACGGTGTACCTACATAAGATTAGGAGATATTACTTTGCTATTCATCTATTAGATCTATAAAAGCTATAAGCTTTTATCCTATTGTAGACAGTTCAAATTACAGGAAGCACAAACGGATAAGGATCATTCAGTAAAAGCAAATTAAATGATTTGATGTAACTGTTGAGAACGGAAATAATTTTGTAAAGAAAGGGTTGTACGCAGTCAAGCACTGCGAAACTTCAACTTGTGAAAACCGGTATTATTCGGATTAATACTTTCAGAAAACATATTTAATTAGGCTTTACTACTATAAAATTAATATCCATTTAACAACGTGGCAGATTATAGGCAAATTCCTGTATTACCTATTTATACGGAAGTGACACAATACATTTGATTTAAATAGTATTAACCAGGCTATTGCAGTAATTGTGTATTATTATTAAACAGTAGCAATGTTTCGTTAATAAATCAATCATGTTTACTCATTAACTATTAAGATAACATAACAAAGTAAACAGTTTTAGAAAATTAGGTGAAATCTACGAAATTTTGGATAAATGGGTATTATTTATCCAAAATGATTACGAACATACAAAAATCTGAAGCTCATACCTTAAAGGTTGTACCGCTACTGGAATTTCTTTCTTTTATCGAAATACATAACCAATTTTGATTAAAACGTAGTAAAATTATTGACGTACACAATTTTGATCATAAATTTAATAGTATTAGCCCGGTATAGTGATGTAAGGACAAAGAACGATTGCCAGTTGGCACCAGTTTTTGATTTTATACGGCGGTGTAAACTTGGACTGTAGTACGTAATTCCTAATTTAATTATTAATTAAATACATTTTCTGGAAGACATAATTATGGAAACGCCCGTTATATTACCTTGGGTATTTACATTTAGAGGTTCGTCATAAATTAAAAGGCATCGTTATTTGTCTTTGACATAATGTATCTGACTTAATTGTAATAGGGAAGTAACGGTTTGAATACTACTGATTGCTAATTATTTTTGCATTACTTTACATCTTATTAAAATAACGAATTGTTAAATTACCTTTTATCAATAAATAGAACTAAATTATAAATAAATATATATGGCAAAGATATTTATAGAAAATTCTGTTTATTATACTGGTTTAAACGAGATTCAAAATATCTTTTGGCAGTGTTGGCCTAGTGGTTTTTCTGTCTATCTACGCATTTAACACTCGCTCGAACGATGCCTTAGACCTTAAAAATTGTTAGCATGACAGGTAAAAGGCTGATCACCTACTAGCCTATTAAGAAAAATAAATGTTCAAGAAATAGATACAGAAATCTGAAGGCAGGACCTAGAGGTTGTGGCACCACGGGTTATAAAATGTTATTAAAAAATGTCAATAGTTACAGGTACAGTAGCAACTAAGTACCGATTGATCTAACATTAGTCTTGGTACATAAGTTTTTACGATTTCCAACGCTTTTACCATAACTCGACTAATTTTGGTCTAGCTTAGTCTGAAACGTGTACAAGAATTGGCAACATCAATCATTATTACATTCAACGAACGTCACCATTCAAATATAATTTGGTACGCTAGTAATTTTGAATACCATATATGTAATTAGTAATAATGTGTGTCTATAAAAAGTAATATTGACGTTATGACGCAACTCTAACAATGTTATTTATTGCGTCATGCATTCAAGAGAAGTGTAACACAAAAACTCTGACCAGACTCAATTGGTTTATATTATTAAATAGTTAACGATCACTATACACGATATAATGGGGATAAAACATTATAGGAGCTTCGACAATGAACGCGAACAATACGAATAACGATTCGTTGATAAAGTCTAACAATTCGTTATCCGTTAGGCCGCACCGGCCATTTCACAAGTATAAATAGCTCACGTGTGTGAGTCACGTCTTTGAAGGTAGCAGTCATTCGCTAAATGAACACAAATGCGTTATTCTTCCCCGTCTAGTGTCTAGTGTCAACGATCTAGGTGAACTTTCAACTATATTATAAGGTAAAATAAGACGTCATTTAAGAAGATCTATTTTTTAATAGAGACAAACTATACACGACTAGATATATTTTTCAGTTGCAGTTGCCAATTTTTTTATAGCTATTCTAGATAGAGAAAAGAAAGTTTTACGTAAACATTTAAACATTCTAATAGTCTAAATAAAATCATATTAAATATGATTATCTTAATATATATATTTCTTCTGTGCGTGTGTATGTGACTGAACTCCTCTCAAACGACTGGACCGATTTTGATGAAATTTTTTGTGTGTGTTCAAGGGGATCTGGGAATGGTTTAGATTCACAAATCAGCCCGGCAGATGGCACTGCAGTCGGTACTTTCATACTTTGCTTAATATCCTAATCGCTTTAAATATCATGCAGGACAACGTCTGTGGGGTCCACTAGTATAATATATAATAATTACAACAAACTTAGAAATAAAATTATACTTTTTGTAATAATTATAGAACTTTTCCTCGTGTACAAAATACGCTTTACTTTCTGACATAAGCCAAAACAAATAATAGCGCTGACTTTAATGATGAGAGCCATAAATATTTCAAAGCTATCCGTTTCGTATCGAATGTGTTGTATGGTAAGATTACCGGTAAATACCTTAATACAAGTGAATTGGCCATTGAGTACTTCAATAAACTTTCGCTCTTTTATCAACTCGACAAATAACCTGTGTGACATTGAGAACGTGTTGCTTGTTTACATTTAAGGAAGATAGCTATGACAATAATTAGGTGAATTTTATTTGTCATTAGAAAAAGCCAAATTTATTTGATTTTAAAGAGTATTTTAATTGACTGAGATACATTCTTTGTAGCTTTTGCAATAAGGAATACAGGTCGGATAAGGAAGCCTTTTGTGGCAATATTGCTAATTTTGTGTTACAATTTACCAGATCTTATTTTAAGGACGTCTTCAAAGAACAACACATAACGTATTTATAAAACACCTGATTCCTTGTACTATATCTACATTTTAATAAATCCTATCTGTAAATTTTAAGAGGGCTAAAGTCCAAATGATCTGTAGGCAGTAAGTGCCGCTGTGACAATCAAACGAACCGAATATTATCTTAATCCGTTGTCATTTGTTGAAACGTCATGCTTTGACAATGTAAGTGTTACGTTTATTTTTGAATCGTATCGAGCGCGTTCTATTTATTTATTGGTCAATACACGAAGTAATCGAATTAAAACATCACAAGGAGTTTATAAATAATAAAAGTAAGGTAACCCGAATCTAATAAGTTTTAAAATTACTAAGGACGCTAAAATAATTTAATAATCATGAAAATTTATAAAAAATAAGCAATTATTTTAATTAATAAATTATCAAACGAATAATTTATTTTAATTTTTAACTTAATAAGACTTAAGTTACTTTAAATCGAAAAAAATGAACGTTGTAACAGTATTCAGTGTTTTCTAAGAATTATAGTTATGCCATAATCGAGCTGTTTGTAAACTCTTTACGTACCTGACTCTTACCTTACATGGGTATAGGTAAATCTTATAAAATCGCGCCTGAATGTAAACTATGTGTAATGACACTTACGACTACATGTAATCTGTATACATGTAAACACTAAAGTAAATGCCAAAGTTCTACATCCGCCTCTCTATATCACCTTGATTGTTTAGTTAGTAATTCCTAGCCTACAGACTCGAATCTTCTGTTTCTTGCCTTGTTCAGACGATTTGAATGAACATCAGAATTCAATCAAATTGTAACTTTGTACTTTCAGTTTTCTTCCTAACTTATTGGCAGAAGTAGAAGTTTTATCTTTCTATTCTTGAGTTAAATGTTATTTGCGTATCGAATAGGTATATATATCAGGAATTAATTTTAATTGCTGTACTATAAGGGAGATAGAAGGCAAATAAACATTTACGAGGATTCAATTTTTAAAACAGCTAAAGTTCTTACATGCAGCAACCATTAGCCGTGAAAATTATAATACGCAGATTTGACTTGTTTTATCTTGTAGTTCTGTGCCTCACTTTAGTATTACAAGTATTCAACATTACAAACATTTTTTTAGAGATTGCATTTATCGTAGCTATGTTGAGTTTAATCAAAATGATTTATAATGAACGTTTTAATCCTAAATCAAACTTTAGGAATGATAAAGCGGTTGCGCAAAATTTTTCATACTCATACAAGATTCAGACTACTCAATTATATTGTATTATGTTATGTAACAATTATATTAAATGTACCGTTCTATGGAAGCATAGATAAACATTTTTTAGCTTTTACTGAATATCTATAATAATAGATGACTCTGAGTTCACCTATTTGAGACAATTGCTTTCTTATTTTAAAATATACCAATTAGTAAGGAAAGATTTCACTCATTATAGGTGGCCATGAATTAATTAACGATTAAAATTTCCTCAAATTATTCTCGTAAAGCCATTAAAATAGAACAATGCATACAATACTTTATAATAACCTCAGCGAATGTTGCAATGGTAAATTATATTATATGAATATACCACGGTAATTTTTCCTTACAGTATGTATTTAGAAACTTAAAGGCTTGAAAGCGTTTGGAATTTTTATCCAAACTGAGACTAGCATAATACATAAATCTAACGACTAACCCATTTATTGAAAACAGCTAAATCTGCCTTAAAAACTGTTTTAACTAGAGCACTTATTCGTCTGTTTCTGATTTACTGTTATTAGACTGATTTAATTTTATATGCACAATTATTCCCTTATCTCTTTTCATCATAGCGTTAACACGTAGAGGGTAATGATATTTTAGCTTAAATGTTAGATATTATTAGTTGTTTATATTTAAGGGTGGGTTAAAGGGAAATGCGTTTTAAGCATTATAAGTTTTTTAGTTAAATAAAGGAAAACAAATGTAGTAACTAAATATTACGTCAGAAACTCAATATCGCCCGATTTATTTTTAAATATCTTTTCTATGTAAAACTTAAGTAAATTTTTGGATTTCGGACGCGGCTTTTTTGTACTTAGAGGTTCGTAAGTTTTTAACAAAAGAGCCGAACTGCTTACCTGAGGAGATCCCTCTTAGAAGTCAATAATACCCAGCAGGATAGTTTTTCAAAAACATTCCACTCTACATCGTTTAGTTTTAATTGATGTATTAGTTAACGATGGGTTTTTTTATTTAAACATTTATTTTATTACAGTTATGTTAGATTAACGAAACTTTTAAAATAGGATTATTGGCATATGTTTTTTGTGTCCTCAAATTATTTTTTGTTTACTGTAAAGACAAAAAAATCAAAGCATCTTGTAGAAACTGGTGACCATCGCTGTAAGTATAAGAATTAAGAAATAGCCTATGTCAACCCTGTACATAATAAATTATACTTCTAAATGCTCCTTTCCAATCTAGTCAGTAAGCATTTTAGACAGGGTTATTACATGCCTAATATAACATGTGCACAAGGAACCGTTTATTTCGTTCATTCACTCATTCGTACGGAAAATTTTCGTTTTATTTACATTAATGTATTCACTTTTTATGAGTTATATGCGCATGTGACAACACTTTCACAAAATTAATATTTCTTAGTGAGGTGATAAATTAGAAAACTGTATTAATAGCTCAAAACGAGTGCTGGGATTCATAATATCATAAGTAGCTCCTGTTTACACGTAGGTACGACTAATAAATGAGAATTCCCTTGAACCCAATGACACATTTGCTATCAAGCAGTTTTCTGTCAATGTGTGGTAAGAATGAAGGAGGTCAGGGGATCATATTATTATTCTGATAACGGTCTAGTAAAGTATGAAAATCTCGAGAATATTGTATACGTATAGTGTGCTTGCCGCGTGTAAGGAATGCGACACGTTTCATTAAAATGTCGACATTTGCTGAATGCTGACTAGGCCTCCAAATACATACGTTTGCAATTAGCCACTGCGCATTATATAAAATATTTCATAAAATATTATCAGATAGAGACGAGACTGAAGCATAATATTATGATTGCTTGTTATGAGCTAGGATTGTGAAATGTTTACACTACAATAGTGTGAAGCAAGATGTACTATGTTCAATCCGCGCATAAAGATAGGTTATAAAACTTACCACACAGCGCTGTTCCATATTCCTTCCAATGTGAGCGAGTTTTTGCGGTCATTGTAATATTGAAATTTAAAATACAATACTAAAAAATTAACTGGGTTTGGAATGAGATTATCTTGAGCACTGATTTTTTATAATAAAATTTCTATATAATATAATTCGAACTCATGGTTAAATATAAATTATAACAGGATATACTAACTAAATATCACAATAATATATTATATTCGATCTAAAATTTAATGGATTTTTAAAAGTAAACGTTATAACCGATTGGGCTTCATTTTGAAAGGTTTATGTGTTGGTTTGCAGGTCCATAGTTTTGCGAGAAAACGCGTAGAGTATGTTAACGCGGCGAAAGCGAGTGAACAACTGAACGAAACACAGACACTTGAACACGAATGAACTGAACGGATCGCATAGAACGGAATGGAATGAGGTAAATCGTCGCAAGCGCACGCTTTTGGTCCTTGTTTATCGGTCGGCTTGGTTTGCCGGCAAATCAAGCGGGCTCCAGGCTGATAAGAAAAACGTTGATATCATGAATGTATGCGATGTTGAGCCACGCGTGTGAGTGACTACCACTTATTCAGGCGCACTGCGAAAGTCACCCTGCTTACGAATGTTTGCTGAGACAAATGTATTTTTAGTTAAATACAGTCCAAAAATAAGTCTAACAATACTTACCGACATGGGCTAAATACGACAATACATTACGATTTAATTAAAAGAAAATGAGGCGCATTTAATAGGCTGTGTAGGTAATCGATTTTAAGTATTTAGCCGCCAATTGCTACGTTGGACTAGACTTATACAAATATGTATTTTTATGTATATGGGCAATGAGACATTAAAACTGAAGCCTTGAAAATGTACGTTTACATTCAATCGTATAGTTAGAAAGTTAGTATGGTATTTTTGCATTCTCTAAAAGCACATAATATTTTCCAATTTAATTAGATTTTCACTCCGCCAGCGAATTAAGTAAATTGTATATTCCACACTTGTAATTATTTTTATTGAGTAGCTACAGTTACTAATGTACATACATATAAATTTAAAAAATGTTTAAACATAATATTATCATGTATTAGGAAGAGATCAGGTGTCAATGCGTGATCAGATTCTGTTAGTATTCTTGTCGATTAAAATATCTAAATATGTATTATTGATTATCTCTTGATAATACCTATTATAAAAACTGTGTCACCCGTTATAAAAATTAATTATAATATCTGTAATTAACAATTGCTATTGTCAGTTTGTACCTATTAACTTGTTTTAGTGGGAAAATGGTACATGTGTTTTGCGTATTTTTGTACCAGTAAAATTTATTTCTACCAACATGGCATATGATTCTGCGAAGGATCTCTTTGAATGTACTATGGATATAGTCTGTGATATTACTTTTTTTAGTTTCCAATCAAGAGTAATAATAGCAGTTTCACAGTTATTAATAACATACATTATTTTTTATTTATACATACACGATTGACCATGGACTTGCTATTGTCCTGTCTCGCTTCATCGACTTTTATGACATTCACCATGCATGCTCTTCGGTTATTTTGACTCTGTCTGTCTCCTCTAGTACGTCCTGGATTTGGTCCAGGTTTTTTTTAGAACAGGGGGCAAACGGCAGGAGGCTCATCTGATGTTAAGTGATACCGCCGCTCATGGACACTCTCAATGCCAGAGGGCTCGCGTGTGCGCTCTTTTCTTGAAGGACCCTATGTCGAATTGGTTCGGAAATACTTCAGTGGGCAGGTGGTTCCACAAAGTGGTGGTGCGCGGCAGAAACTGCCTTGAAAAACGCTCAGTTGTGGAACGGTGGACGTCGAGGTGATACGGGTGGAATTTCGTATTCTGCCTCGACGTCAGATGATGAAACTCAGCTGCAGGTATTAATCCTAACAACTCCTCTGAACATCACCAGGTAAGTACGATAAGGCCTACCTTTTTTTTTTTCGTGGGGAAATGCGTTTCGCATACCCTCCCGCGGCATGGTTGGCCTGGTGAGGAAGGGTTATTTGGGATTCGCTGTTGTGCATACCCACTAAAACCTCACGGCGCCACCAGCAATCGCCCGGGGCAGGACATGGTAACAGCGTAGCCTTGTCCGCATCCAGCCACGCGATCGGCCGTTAATATTACGGTCCTCTACGGCCACGAATGGTGTGGAATGGACCTTGGCACAGCAAGGGCCTTTCACATCGGCCAATTCATCCTGTTTTATAGAGCTGGGGGAGGCCGGGTACAATGCTTGCAGGGATGTGTCTTGATAAGGCCTACCGACCCAACCTCACAATTCACGGTTGCCTTGTCCTAATAAATACTATCCTACTTGTAAGCCGCTTTTTTTCAAATAAGCGCTGTAATTAATGTAATCCTTAATTGATGTCACACAGTTAATAGTTGTATGTAGCAAATGAATATATAATTACAATATCGTTTTGTTGCAGTAAAAATAGGACAATAACTAATTAGAACTTTAATCTTAATGCATGAATAATCTTTTTGTATGCATTATTCAGACTCTTAATGAAACAGATATATTTTAATATAAGCTGTAAATAAAAATATATATGGCCTACGATTACTGGCTGGACAGATAAAATTTCGTAAAAAATGTGAGTCTCATATTATATCTGATTTTTTAATACTAAATCAATAATGGAAAATAGAAAATTAATCTCAGAAAAAATTTCTAATTTATGTACATTTACTTTCCTCGATAGTGATAATTATACGATGAATAAACAAAGCTTATCTTTCAGACAATATGACGTCTTTTACATCGCACTTGAATAGATAAAATTAATTAGGTTTTATCTGGTTTTACTGTGATGAAAATTATATACATATATATTCAATATATACGTATATATAGTTGCAACCGTACGAGACGAGTCCACTCTCCACGCTTAAAAGACGATACAGCCTCTCTTATGGCCATCTAATCAACAGTACCCAAGGTCACCATTCGTGACAATCGACACTTTATTACCCACAAAAGCTAAACGAATATGTATGGTGTGACGTTATTTCACCTGTCGTCACGTGACCATTTTCATATAAATTCGTTTGCCCAAGTATGAAAAACAATCGTGCACGTCAGGTGCGTATTCAAGTAGTACCAATAATTATTTGTAGTTTTTAAAATTAACTTCATTTTAACTGAATATTTAATAAAGAATAACAGTGCATAAGATGTTAATTTATAAAGTCACAACGATTAAAATATATTCTTTAAGCACGAGGCTACTCTTTAAAGTTTAAACCCGATAGTGATGTGACGGTTGAGTCGAAATTGATCCGATTCCGTTATGACTCCTATAAAAACTAAATCTAAAAACTTAATACCGTTAAATAACTATCATATTTTTGAACTGTTATTTAATATCCGGTGATTTCACGTAGTTTTAATTTTGAACGTAACGTAATACTGAACCCGGGGAAAACGTAATTTTTTTTCCACAGTCATTTAACGTCACAGCATTTTGCGCACATTGCTTATTTTTTATCGTCACATAATTATTTGAACAGTATAGAAATAACATAATTTTGTTGTGCAATATTTTTATTGATTTTACGGCTCCCTTGTATTACAAGCGTATTAGACTTTTAACTTTGTCAATTATCTAAGCTGTACCTATATGATAACAGTTAGGATAGAATTTGTAATATGTTGTTGAAAACATAGTTGAGGCATGGGCAGGTAGCGATGTAATAAAATGTTATATTTGAATAGTCGTCGATTTCTATATATGTATTTGCATTACATTGTTGAATTGTGTAATTTTTATCGTATACATTTGTTATTGTCTCGCTAAATTGTACTGGATTAGTATGTTTTTGTAAATTTCCTAGGATTGATAACATTTTATTAGGGTAACAAAATATTGAATGGTCGTTGTAAAAAAACAATACGTAGACATACGACAGAAAAATAATTATTCAATAACTTAGAAAAAAAAAATTGTGCGTCTGTACTCGATGTACACAGTAAGAAAAGTGAAACTTCTTTATGATCTTATTTTTCGAAAAATGATCTACGATATGCAACTTTACAGAAATTCGTTAAATTAGATAAAGTTTAACAAAAGGCTTTTATTATCATAGACATGAATACAAATATTTCATTTTACCTTATTACTACGAAGATTATTATAGAATTTCATTAATTGTAATAGAATTATTACTATCATTGAAAAACGTGACGATTTGCCTACAAAATTTCTCCCATACGTCGATAAAAAGGTTTCATTCCAACGCCGATAAAGAAGTTTGACTTCAGCAAATGGACGCGTAACCCAAAAATGTGACGCGTAACGAAAAATGTTAGACTAAATTTTTTCCCACGACCCCTAAAGAAAGTTTCAATTAAAAAAAATTGTGCGTCTGTACTCGATTTGAGAGTGCAGTGTTGTTATAATTAATGATGGTGTTAAGTCGTAGTTGACTTCTTGACATTACGTGACGTGGATGGGTACGAGGGCGTCCACAGAGTGTCCATCGCGTTCGGTCTTAATTTATTTTACCTCTTAGTCTTTCCGTCTCTCTTCGCCTCATCTGTAAAAGACGTAGTTGATATGATATAAAAATTAACATTTAAAATTTAAATAATTGGTACTATCGTATCCTAGAATAATATTTCTTATTTTATTACCCATTTAATTTAAATTTTCCTTCTAGCTTGACTGGTATTAATGCTTGATAATTTACAGATCGACTTATGAAGCAAAAGAAGAAAACTGGAATTGAAATTCGGTTATTTGCATAAAAAAGTAGATATGTATGTACTTTCAACTGTTTTTTCCAACATATAAAGAGAAAGTTTGATTCTAACTCTCTTTAATAGCCAGGATTGGTTGTACGTTTTAGAAGGCTTTGATTTTTTAAAAATAATTTGCAGTGTTACTACATGATCGTTGGTGCGTTTTAATTTGGAATACTTTTACAGATCGCCATAGATTTAATTTTAGTCATCATACATGTTTATGGTCTCTGATGCCATAAATATGAAATAATTATTACTGTACATTACATAACAATACATTTGTGAATTTATCTATTCGATGTCGGTAAAGAGAAAGATTAACTCAAGCATAAACGTTACCTTATCGTATCAGTTTTATTGCGTTTATTATTAAACAAACACTATTGCAGGGAAAATTTTGGTAATTTAAGTTTACTTAAATTATTTGTTTAATGCACCTGGTACTTAAACACACAAGTTTTATTGATTAGCCTTGATACGGTAGACGTTTTAAAAAGGCTATTAAGCTGAATTCTTGTTCGTTCATTACATTGTTGGAATAGTTAGTTGCTTTTCAAAACATTTCACCAGTATTTGTCTTTTTGAATGTATTTAAAAAAAAAATAGTATCAAGTACAACATCTCAGTTACCGATGACAGGGTCTAACTACGTATATATTGACTTATTTGATCTCCATTTCGTAACTTTATGTCAACCTAATGTCCACATTTAAGCAAGATAACGCCAAAATAACTCCAAAACGGACATTGTTAAGATGTTAGGACATTTTATTTTCGCCATTCTTTATAGCGTAATATTGTTAAGCCTACATCGATAATATGAATTGCGATTACAGCCGTGTATTGACAAGTCTATAATTAATTAATAAGATAAAACTTTGCATCTTTTTACATCATTTCAAAACAAGAATGTGAATAAGTTATCATCCGATCAACGCGTGAAGCACACACTCATTCGTACTATACATGTGTGCCAAATAACTCACTACACCCACAATCGTGTAAATAAAATGTGTACAGCTTACAACTACACTGACAAAATGGGACGTATTCACAGCTTTAATCGCATTTTTTGTGAAGAAACTGTCACATTATATCACGACTTCGCGCTTATACAATCACATGAACGACTGAGCTATAGAATTTGTCGATTGCGGTGTAAATTATTTATTTAAATCTAAGAAATGTACGTTTATTTATAGATATTTTTTTTGAAGAGAAGAAAGATGCAATTATTTTAAAATTGCAATTGGGGTTTTGAATTGCAGATTATAACATGTATAATACCTATAAGTGAGCGTTTTAAACGACGTTTAATATAAAATAATATACACCATGCACCTAATTGCACCGTTTAACTAATGTACCTTCTGACTTATCTCGTTTAATCACGGCGTAAACATAATTGATTAAAAGAGTGTAGACTGTAGTTCTTATAAACAAGTGTAGGAAATGTTAAACTTAATAGTTGTCTAAACTTGCTTAATTATTCGGTTCATTATATGTTTGAGTGCATATCTGTATTCGGAATAGCATGACGCAGACGTTAAGTACAAAGTCCAACCGTTTCAAACAGAGCTTCAGTGAAAAATGAGTACATGTGGATTGGGAACGAATACAACGCCCATTGTAACATTTTTGTCTTAAAAGTCGATGAGTTGCAATAATTTAAAACATATTTTCAAAACTGAACATCCTTTATTTCATACTAGTTACAGTAAACTCGGAAGATGATGCAAAGGTATCGAGCTAAATCATAATTAGAGGTATTCATGATAACATTAACAATTCTTTCGATAAACGACATAATACGGAATATCTTCATAATTTCAGAGTAGAAACTAGCGCCTGTTAAAAATAGCTAATAGATAGTATTATTACATAGGATAGTAATACCATACTGAACGGGACTAGGACCAGTCCAGAAATATCCATATACTGTTTAGCTATTTAATTGTGTTTTGTTTCATCAGGTCTATACAGATTATCATGATGTTCTATTCTACAAAGAGTCGTTGTATTGTTAATATCACTCTATTAGAGGATACCTCGCAGATCTATAGAATATTTTTGCTCCTAAATTGTGAAATAAGTACACAAATAGGTACAAGTAACTAAGTACTGTTAATTTTAGGCTTTACATAATTTTTAAATTTAGAATAAAATATATTTGTTATATAAACATGACTATATTCGTTTAATAAGGAGCGATAAGTATGTTTTGGAGTAAGTAACGCTTAACAGAATACCTGGACTCGATATCCGGCGAAAAGATAATAATTGTTTCCGGTATGAAAGGCCAACTATCTTCATCCGGTAAAAATGATGAAGAACCAGAGAAATGTTTCTACATAAGTTGGGAACATCAAACATGTTAATTGATTCATCGAGCATGATAAATAACAAGAAAATATATTTTTCTTGGAAATTTATGGCGTTATATAAGCCAAGAAGGAATCCATTATATTATTTTCTACTACTTTGAAACATTTCCATCGACTTTTCGTTGCTTAGTGGATGTTGCTGGTGGTGTTAATACTAGATTAAACGTTGGTATTTAGATTACTGAACCTTGGGGGAAATCCTCCATACTTATTCGTTTCACTTCCAAAATTGATATTACACGCCTTTATACACTGTGGGCATAGAAACGCGTCTCCCATATGTTTTTAACATAACAATTGCTTTGTTAGACGGAAGAAAAATTCATAATTTGAGTTCCATGGGCGTCCGGTAAAGTATATTTAATATGACAAATTAAACAAAAGAATTAACAATCACAATATATAATTTCTCTTAGTTCTACGATCCACTATTCAGATCAGTTTGCACAGATGTAAATGGCACACAATATTTAAGGCACTAGGAATGTAAATAGGATCACAATACAATATAATTACAGACATAACCAGTTATAGCATAATGAGACCAACAGATAATGTTTAGCTTAAAAGTCTGGGTTAGATTCCTCTTACGTTTAAAAGATTGTTTTATTAAACAGCGTTTGAAAGATATACAAAGTTATAAGGCTATCATTTAATCTGTGGTCGTTATATCCGGCTATTTCTTAATTGAGCTATTAAAGGCCACGCTTAAGAATGTAACCCTTTCCTTCTATAAAATACCTTTGGTGCCTGTTTAATAACATAATTACATTTTTATATATCATAAAATAGTTTAGTAACAAAATAATATTTTGTTTGCCTACAATTTTTTTGATATACTATATATTTAATAATATTTGGGTTCTTTGTTACATAACTAGATAAACTACAATTATTAATTCGGAATAATAAAATCGATTGAAAGGCACTTAATAATCAAAATATTTTAACTTTATTTGGCACCTTTCAACGGAAGACCTTTTAAATATATATTTTGGTATTAAAGCTTTTCTTACAAGAATTAAAAACTATAAAGATTATGCCTAAATATTTACTCTTACACCTCATACATTTTATTAAAATACTTGTCTTAAAGTTAAAATAACAATAACTATAAGAAATTATGATTCCACATTTTTACTAATATCTTGGACCCTTTCAGTTTATTAATAATAATAATATTGTGGGGTGTTTAATAATTACAGTATTAGGAATATACAATTTAAGTGTTATCACAAAATTAAATCTTACACCCAAAACATTACTCCAAGTAATCCAAAGAAATACTTAAAAAGTGACCAGTTTCGGTATAAATATTCAAATACTGATTACTGAGATGTTTTGAAACAAATTTCAGGAATTATTATTTACCTATCACTATCTAGTTCGAGGACAAGATTATTATCCAGTAGGTTATCAAATATTCTATTTGAGATAAATTTTAAATAAGGTAGTCAAGGTCTATACGGTATAATACAAGGTAGGATAAAAATGTGTGTGTAAAATATCTGCGGAATGCTTTATTTAAAAAAGGACGGAAATATTAAGTACAGGTATAGCACCTTCGAATTGTGAGTTTCATAAATTTATCCGTACCCTTGCAACACCGCCGTCCCTCTTTTCATACACAACTTTATCGCTACAGTATAACCTCTCTTGAATGGCAGCGAACGATTGCCCTTTAGTTTCAGGAAGTAGCATTAATATAAATATAACGCCACCGACCGACAGCAAGGCGAAACTCCAGAATGCGACATATGTACCTAAGTTATCCGCGATCACTTGATATAACTTAGTAACTGCAAATGTCATCAAGGCAACACATATTTGAATTATACATGTGGCCTTTGACTTTATGTGAGTCGGAAATATTTCTGATGTTATAGCAAACGGAACTGTCGCCAGGCCTATAGTGTAGGAAAATATGAATATTGGTATCACAACAACAGGAATGAATTTTAAGTTAACAATGTACTCACTGTTTGCATATTTCATAAAAAAGTACGCTCCTATAATAACATTAGCTAGGCCAACGCCGCAAGATGAAACTAAAAGTAAAGGTTTTCTTCCTAATCTATCAACTAATTGCGATGAAATTGCGGAAGTTAGTAATTGGACCGAACCAACCACGATACACGATTCTCGAGCGCCTAAACCGCCCTCCGCAGCTCCAAATATTTGTTCCGCGTACGATATTATCGCGGTACTGCCACAAAATTGCTGGGTAAAATATATCCCTAGCAAAATTATCAGTCCTCTTTTATTACCACCTACGGTGACAAGATCCTTCCAACGACTCTTTTCCTTCATATTCTCATTGACAAGGTGAGTCATACTATCTAATTCTTCCATCATGTAATCACGGCCTCGAAGCTTTTTTAGAGATCTCTCAGCTAAATGTGATTGCCCGGATTTGAGGTAATAGTATGGCGACTCCGGCATAGCACTAAAGGTTACGACGAACAGTATAGGTATGGCAATGTTGAAACTCGCCAGTCCTAACATAGATACGTAGGGCCCAATGCAGTATTGTGACAGGATCCCAAACTGAAATGGAGAAAAAACTCAATCAATTACAAAAACAATAAAGGTATGTAAGAAATATATTATATAATTATTCATATATTATGCACTCTCGTAATAATATAATAAAAAATACGTTTTTTAAGAACTTTTCATTTGTTTAAATAAGGTTAGGTTAGGTTATAAGATCATTAAAGATGTTGTTTTTGTTGTAGCGTGTAAAACACATTAATAGTTCCATACCTTAGACATTACTGTGATGAGGGTAGCCATAGCCCCTCGTACCTCATTCGATGCAATTTCACCGAGGTACATAGGAGCTGTTGTGTATGCGATGCCGTAACCTAAACCCGATATGAGCCGAGCTGCGTATATTGTAGGGACGTTGGTCGCGAGCATCACCAGGATCCAGCCCAGGATGTAAGGAATTGCGGCGAGGAGCAACGTCTTTTTTGTGCCGATTCTGTCTGCCAGGTACGATGCCGGGATGGGGCTTAATGCTGAAACAGTATGGGGTTTCAATAAGATAAGTTACAATTTTAAATATGAATTTTCATTACTTTATGATTCCGATAATTAGCTATTCTGGAAACTTCTATATTTGAATCGAAGTAAAGAAACAGCGTATGTAAGAGGAAATAATTATAGAATAGCTAATAATTATGCTGATTATATAATGAAACCAGAAGAAAAAAACTACGTCAACATCTCGTAAATCTATAAAAATTTGGCATATAATATTTACATAGGCCAAGTAAAACTGTAACAATAGGTAATATAATCACCTGAACTTAATATCATTAGAGAGGCAATCCATGAACTCTGATCCGGCGTTGTTGGAATAGGAGAGTCTTTGTCCTGTAGTTTCGGGAGCGTAGGAGATGTCCATCCCACTGTAGTTCCCGCCGCCGCCGTGATCAAGGTCGCTGGAAATTTTAAAATAGCCATCAAGATATTGCTTGATAAAACATTTTAACGTTTAAATTGTGTGTCTTGAGACTATGAATCGTGAATAGCCAAAGTGTCAAGGCACGCATAACACCTGTTTTACAAAAACTTACTAAACGTGAAGTTATAAGGTATGCTAATCATATGTAGTTAGATTGATAATAACTTTTTTGCGTAGAACACTATATCTCGCATGTTTCATACATCAATTCAGAAAATGCACTCAAAACTATACCTTTTATAAAAAAAAGTATAACAAAGGAATGTGTAGAAACACTTACTGTAGGTTACTCTTCGTTTTAGGAGTACATCGTGAAAATATTGGGATTTTTATTTTATTTAGTGTATATCTAAATTTGTAGACAATCATATAATCTATGAAAACTTTGTTAATTGTTAGTCCGATGTTCTAAAACCAAAGTAAATCAAACCGATAATCTAGTTATTCTTAATAAAGCTCAACTATGTTGATAATAACCCAGTGCCGTTAACCCTGCATGGGTGACCTCTGACTTAATGTGAAGTGTAAGCTAGTGCGCCTAGTACTCTTTGGAAAAAATCTAATCATCGGTTTCGAAATTAGAGAAATTGATGTGCCACAGAAATAAAAAATAGCTTTCTTCGTTTTTTAAACTAGAAGTTGAATTTTAAGTAACTCAAAATACTAATCTGGCAGATGTATCTAACGTAGTACTAAATCCAACTCGTATGTCCTTAACGAATGATAAAAAAATTGAATTACAAATAATGAAAAATGATAAGAACATGATAAGTCTTTCATTTAACAGGTAGCGACGATGATTCACCAGATCTTGACCTACATTCATATTTTACATTTCATCAGTTTTATCAGTAGTTTGCGTAATTTTTTAATCAAATTGGTAAATCAATGTGAATTAATAATTATACCAAAAATTAATTTGTACCTATTATTAGTATATTAAATTAATATTAAGAAAAACCTAAAGGGGGAGTTTTAATAATATATTTTAGTTATTATATTTCAAGGTTAGTTATTGTTTTTATTATATTAATTTATGTTAGTTAGGATTTTAAGATTTACATAACAGCATTTAGGAACAGGAGAATCTTATACAATTATTTTTATTGTTATTAAATTTTCATATGGAACCTGGCTTTGGTGGTTGTTCATCTTATTCGTTTACATTTGTTTTCAAAGTCGTTTATTTATGTTTAATCATAAGGTCTTTTGGCCTTTGATTGCTTAATAATATGTCTAAAGAATGACATAATCGCTAAATTTAATGCCCGATTAACTAACAATCATTTGTAAGAGAGACGTTTCTAAGGTTCAGATCAGATATATGTTGAGCGGGCTTAAGTATTATTAATGAACTCAGTTAACTCTGAATAATTGCTCTAAAACTGATAACAGAAATAAATGATGCATTAAAAAAAATGTTATTTACAAAGTTTTTTAGAACTGGGCTGATCACACTGCCTGCGTTTGTTATGGCAGATGGACCAAAAACCCTTGGCCCTTACTTTGAATGACCCAGTGGGCAGAAAACGGAGATGACGCCAGTGAAACCTGAGAAGATGAAATAAAAGAGATAGCGGGGAAAGATAGAAAAATAGTAGCCAAGATGAGAGACAAGTGGAAGTATTTGGAGGCCTTGAGTCCTTCGCAGGACGTGTACTAGTGTGAAATAGAATAATAACATAAACTTAATGTAACTTAAATTACTACTCGAATAAAGGATATTTTAGAAGTTATACTTATTTTGGCGCGTTATGAAAAATAATGAAGTTGTCCACGGAAGATGCTATGGCATTGGACATAATTTAAAAAAAACATTCGAATAATAATAGAATTTATGTTACACTTAATGTAAGAGAATAATAATAAATATTTATTTATTTAATTTTTCAAATGTAAACTGAACTTTATTGACTATAATAACTCCTTTTCCAGTCTTTGATTATTTAATTGTAATTAATTATTTGCATGCAATAAAAACTATTTTAAATAATGCCAAAGAAGTATAACTTACGCGCGTACATAAGTACACGCACCCTTTTTTTTATAAGTTTCACTAACAATTCATGAATATATGCCTTTGCGACAAAAGCCTCAATTAAAGGTGTAATTGTAAGAATAAAAATAATATCAACATCCGTCGACCTAAACACTTTATTGTCAGCATTTTGATCATTTGATACGCCTTAGAAACAACAATGAACGTGATGATTTGCACTTATGTATCGCGTACATGACTTTTCAGAATTGTACCTACGCCATATAAAAATACACCTTCTTATTTCGTGAGATATTCAATATATATAGCTGGGGTACGTGCCCATTTGCTTCACGATGTAGGTAATTCATACTAAATGAATGTAATAAGATTATTCTTAAATAATTATTATACTCCCAAGATCGAGGTATATGATGCTGATTTAGGCTTAGATCTTAGCTTAAATTAACGGTCGAACGTTTCTGCTAAACAATTAGGTATAGTATTAATATTGCTTCAAAAAAATGAGAAAAAGGGTGAACTTAAAGGGTTATATGTACCTTTTGTTGCCAAATCTTTAAAAAAATTGTCCAAATAAAAAATGGGTTTAACAACCTTTTCTTAAATCTAACAAATATAACAATTTGATTTGATACGAAAATTTTATATAAAGATAAATAAAAGTATGGCCTATTTTCTGTTGTTTGTGGTTAAGTTGGTTTTGAACACCGAAATTAGTCTCAAAGCGGGATACCGCAGTAGTTTTCTACTTATAAGTAATTTCGAGATCATTATAGGAAAGGTTTACCTATTATAAATTAACTTATCTGCAAATATACTCTGTAAACCTAACTTGTGTTGATAAAAGTTTATTGATCACGTAACAAAACTACGTGTAAAATGACGTTATAATTACCAATTAACCGCTTATAGTTCTAGATTGTGCTTAACACTCGTGTAAATCATTTGAGACAATTATTTAATAAGTAAGCTATTTGTCCTCAATCTCTTTAATTATTTTAACGTCTTTTTAAACCACATTGAGTATAATAAAAAAACATGGCGCAATTCAATTTAAAATTCGAATTGAAATGTCTTCTAAACACAGGTATATGAACGTTGGTGCTAAAATACGGGTATTTGCCAAGAACTCATCCCGTACATAATATAGCTCGTCCCGTGTGTTTTTGAATAAACAGTAATATTTAAATAAATATGGAATATACATTAAGTATCATAAAATCCAAGTTTTATGTTATGGGTTGCAAACGGGTTAAACAGGATTCGTAAATATAATAAGAGAAATCAATATCTAACGTCGGTACCAATACCGTGGAATAAGACGCAAAGGAACAGGTTGCGTTTTTTGTCGTTACTCAAAAAACATCTCACACATTACTTGATTGATACGTTCACATAATAATAATTCAGTAACGATACAACCCTTTATTGGTCTTAACCTCAGATTGAAACCGTTCCTTTGATCGTCTTTGATTTGTAGGTGCACCTAAGATATGTCAGAGCAACTGTTCACTGACACAAAAAGGAAAGATTTATACTTTGGTAAGGTACAAATAAAACAACGGTTTGCACGATTTAAAATGTTCGCCGTAGAAATGCCATATTATTCCTGAGCAATATAGGCTATTTATTTCCAAAAAAAACAATGTCCAGGTTTGCGTTTAAATTATTCGAAGTCGTTTTAACCAGCCTGGAAGTAATCAAAATGTAAAACAAAATACATATAAAACTTTGGCGCGTTTTGTTTGATTAATCTTTCAGTCATTTGACTTTTTAAAGTCAATCTATCAATCGTCTTTCACATGACATTCTCACCGCCCAGGACGCATTTGGACATGCATTTTTTTTTATAGGATAGGGGCCAACGAGCCTATAGGATGCCCACAAAGTGCCAGACACGTGCGCTAGTTCGTCAAAAGTGACGCGGACCGTGGAAGACTTCCAGACATCACGATGCGGTCAAGTTTTAAAAAAACTTATTCGTACACACTAATTAGTTAAAGTAATGTAATGAGATGATTTAATTATTAGGAACAGGACACTGTCTGTGTTCAGAATAGCGCCTAGAAAATGTAGCAGCAAGATATGAGATATAGTATTATTGAATTTACTTTAGACATAATCACAATCTGTAAATTATTCTTGAAATAAATGATTCTTTTATGGCGATTCGAAACTGGTTTATATATTTTTGTTATGTCTAGCAAAGTGATTACAATATATCTATTTTAAGATAACACACATAACTATCGGTTTAATAACTACCTACTTTTTTTTGTTACATCGTAATTATTATTTTTTTAATTGAGAAAAAGCTTGCCAACGCTTGGCACACTGAGACATTGGTAAAAACAAACACAAAATACATTTTTAATGTGACAAGCCCTTATAGGCAAACATGAGATCATATAGAGATTATTAAACAAAACAAACATTACAAAAAAAACAAAACAATTACTTATCAAAGAAAAAATTCTAATTACAAAAAACTAAACAACAATCCATTTTATACTGTGAGGGAGAAACTATGTATATATGTATATCCAGACCTAGCTCGTTTATAAGAATTGTTAATTTTGTTTTTAAGCAAACGTATATAAGATAAGGTTGAACCAAAAATTTTTTAAATCACAGGTACCATGTTTCATTGACCTATCAGTCAGATAAGTTGTAAGAATAATTTCGTAGGAAACTTAAGTAGACCATTTTTGGACAACCAAACATTTTCTGGAAGAGGAGAGTTGAAAGAACCAGTATTATATTTTAATTATGCTACCCTCATTTTCTCTAGCAAATTATGTCTAATAACAACGAAAGAAACGTGAATATGATACTAAAAATATGTCGCTATACCGTGATAATATCTCTCTAAATATTTCCATATTACTATCGGATCTTTATAATAGCATATAGAGTTTAATTTTTTTTAACTAACAAACTCGAACGATTAAAATACTCATCACGTAGTAAGTCTCATAAGTAGGTAGCCGAGATCCACCGGAGCCTAGAATAGGGCCGCAAAAGCGGAACTCATGTAAGCCTCTTCTGGGTAAAGGCGCACGTTGGTACGCCGAGGAACGAGAGGCCGGACACGTTAGCAAAAGAAGCGGTGGAAAAAACTAAGAACAAAACCTGAATACGCCGCATACCACATGTCATTAAACGCCAGATAAGGCAAGAGACGTTAGAAGTATAGAATGAGCGAATGAACTACCCTGGGGGGTAAAAACAGCTGGAACCACAATAATGTTCATTGGAGATGTAAGAGCTGTATATAAGTTAGTAAAAGAGGAGCGTTTCACACCACAAATGGCGCAAATTCTTACAGGGAGCCTTTGCACATTAGATGTATAGTTTTAAAATGAAGACCCACATACCTGCAATTATGGCGAACAAACCGTAGAACATATGCTTATACAATGCCCTATATTCCCATTCAGGCACGTCCTGGAGCAACAAACACAGATGACAGTAGACCGTAACGGTCTACAGGATATGTAAACAAAGTACCGACCTGGAACGGTTCAGCGACAACATTATTAAATATGTGAAGGAGCACAACAAAAATTAAAGAACGGGTCTTGCAAGCAATTGCGCCCCGGCTCGCCCATGAATATTGTAAATAACAATACCGATGTAGCAGAGCGTATCTCACGAAGTACGATTTTATTTTATTTATTTTGTAAGTAACAATATAAGAGATGGAAAAAAGTCCCCGGATACAATGGCAGGGCAGTGGAACGAAATAAAAGTCTCATAAGTAAACGAAGTCGTGGGAAATCATTAGTAATTAATAAACTAATAGCAAACAAAGTAATTTGATTTCTTTATAAAGATAGGTATTAATAAATGGAAATAAATGGAATTTATACTCGTGCATTAATAATAGCAATTAGGAATTAGTTAACGACGTAACTTATGAGTGTAATAGTTTAAAAAATATATTAAATTAGAAAAATAAACAATAAGTTTTCTTTAGACTATATAGAGCAATGGTCGTAGGAATTGTGAAAAACCCAATATATAAGAGTTAGCGTAAGTCTTAACTGAATTGCAAATTTAGAATTTGCTTTTCGAGGATTTTTTTCCCATTATTGTATTGTCCTATATGTCCAAGGTTAATGGCTATACAGGCTCTTTAGGCACAACCACGACGCATTTAATACTTTTTATGATTTGGCAGCAGATTAGGATTGCACAATAAGAATAAATCCGCGGTAACATTTTGTGACGCCATAGATCTACATCTATGGCGATACTCTATTGTGCAATAATACAAAGACTACAATAACCCCCTAAAAGGTTATGACAGATCTAATAATTCAATATTAAAATAAGATTCATTAAAAATAGTCCCTAAAGTAAAAGGAAATCTTCAAATTCTCTATGATATTATATTTTATTGAGTTTTATCCGCTGTCATATACAATTAGGTTATATTGAGATTGCAACGAGACTAATCAAAAAGGAATGCTTCTGTCTGCCCGGGCTTAGTCGAGTAAAGTACTTTAATTACGAGTTCTAGAACATTCCGGAGTAATCTTATTCTTATTGCGATCTCCGCCACTACAACCCAACAATCTTTACTAATCTTTTACAAAGTTTATCTTATTTGTTCTAAAATTGAGTTTATCTGCTACGATTTCACGCTTGGATAGATAGATTAGCTAAAGGACATAGACGAGATGTTAATTCAAGGAATGACCGATGGACACAAGAAAATACATTAAACGTATTCAAAGGCGGGCAACGTTCTTGTGAGCCTTCTGACGGTGTAGTCTATTACTCTAATTCGTATTAAAGTCACAATCTTGCTTTCAGCGCTGCCAAAAATGCCAAAAAAGCTAGATTTAAGTTTGATTACAATATGGACACGTAACTTCAAGTAAACCTTCTGCATACTCTCCGTTCTATAAAAATACTATTAATACTAGAATATACAATGAGTAAGACGGAATCGGTTATACCACGTAGGAAGTTTTGACGTAAATTTTTCTCTATTTTCGCATGTCAATGAATTCGCCTTAGAGACGGCAATTTAGCAGCAACATCACATCATATTAAAGTTTCTTTAATGTATCAATTATTAATGAAAAAAGAATTCAATAAGAATTTTTTTTAATACTTTATAGTTTATTTTTATTCAGTAAAATTGATGTTTTTTAAAAAGGTTAGATCACGCTCTAACCAGTTTATTTCTATAAGCGAAGTAATGCTTATATATTCGACCTATAAAAGAGATGCTATGAAATCCAACAAAATATGAATTGAATAAAAAGACTAGTACTTCGTACTTCATAGTTAATGATGTCGCTATTCGTTATTTGAATTGACGGCATTCGGTAGGGTTCTGCGCTAACTAAAAACTATAATAAAAAATAAATATTAACTGAGGCATGATGTAGTTAAAAAATAGTTAAATATCACGTGAAGACTACTATATAGACATACTATTTACACATAAACCATATTTTAAGTTCATGAAATGATGAATAAAACTATCCTATACTGCCTACTGGTGGACGGCTGGCATTTGTTTCCTTCAGCGCTTCAAGCTTAAAATTAAGCTTATCTTAGTTCTAAGATAAATTATTTAATTTATTTTTGTACTGCACTTTAAGTACAATTTATTTAAGCAGCAAGAGAGTTGATTATGTATAAATAACTTCCATACATTATTATAATTTTTATCTAAATATGCGACTATTCTAAACCAGACAGAAATATACTATACACTATATTAACATACGTTTACTTCAAATTTAAAGAAAAATCCAATTCATTGTTGTCGCCAGCTTTATTTTTTACTGAGAAATTATTACGACACGTGTCCATTACTTAATGGAGCAGGCCAAACCTAGAAAAACAAGGTTATATTCCTGAAAATAGTATAGTACGTAAGTTAACTATATATTTGTATGAAAATATCTCTAAAACAACAAAATGTTAGGTTGTACATTTTCCCGCGTCCTCTTAGTGGTTAAAATGTAAAACTCGGTCCTGGGTTCAATTCCCGTCATTATCATTTTTGATTCAATTTACCTAATAAGCCTGTGTATCAATGAAACAGACGCAGTACTGTGTATACAATAATTCAGTTGATAGCACACAAAAACTCGCGTCAACATAATTAATATTTAATAGTTTACAAAATTAAATGACGATTGAATAGTTTATTAATCAAAATGTTAATTGGTATATACGTAATCAATCATTTAGTGAACACGTGCGTATGAAATAATGTTCAAAATATGTAAAGTCCAGCTATTAAACATTTATTTAATACTAGCGTCTGTCCATCACATCATACGCATGGATATCATTATTAACAAAAGTACATAATTCTCCGTGGAGAAATACATACATAGACATAGGTCTAAGACTCTTAGATATGTCGTTTCAGCGTGAACTTATACATACAAACAAGTGTCATTCCCGCATATGAAAAAATTCCATACTTCGGATCACACTTTGGTTACCGCGTCAAACCTGATTCTAGAGAAACGAACTCTTACTCATTAGGATAATAATGCTTTCCTACTTTTTTATTCGCACTCATAAAATTTGAATACAGTTTTTATTTTTGTCAGTCGTATTATGTTTTATAAATGTTTGTAATGAAAACAGTCGAATTAAATAAGATAAATCGAATAATTAATATTTTTTATTATTAGATTTTAATACACTGTTTAATATCGCGCCATTAACGAATACTATCAAATTATATATAAAAATTACTTCGCGTGAATTCGATCTCCAACTACCCACTTTCGATCACATTTTTTAAGGACCAACATTTAAATCTACCTTATATTACCTTCAGAACATAGTAACCTAGACAAAATGCTATATAGCGTAGATTATAAATACTATATTTATATTTAGACCGCAAACTTCGTAGAAGCAAGTTCAAGTGATCATTACGCGGACCTTTTGAAATGTGGTATCAAGTCATGTATATTTTATCTATACTGATTATTTTCGATCGAGCCGAAACGCGAATTTATTAACTATTAATGATGAATTCATTATATATAATACTAATCCAGATATCAATAAAACCTATTTTATTAATATGTAAAACTCAATCAGAATAAGAACTAAAAAAAAATGTTTCAAAAGTAGTAACTATGTTAATCTTTAATAATACTTTTTACTATCACGAACTATGTAAATAATAACCTATTAGAATGTAAATTATATTATTAAATAATCTAGCAATGTAAATAAAACTAATACATATATATTTTATACATTTATATTACGTAGACATTGGACATACATATGTATCAGACGTTACGATCTTGAAACTTCGAACGGTGTAGCTTCAGTGTTGCTTGTATGTAAATTTAGGTTCGAATTATTAATCGTGATTAAAAATAAGTGATTAACTCACCACTCAGTGCCGTCGCATATTCCCTCCACTTGCGGCCGAAGACCATTGTTTGTATTCACACAATTTTTTGAAATAAACATTTATGGAAGTTCTACGCGGGCAATACAGTGCATGTGGGCGATCACTGCCTGCGTTTTGTTATATTTTGGAAACTGCTATCGTGTTAAAAATAGATCGCCACGTGCTATTCGCGTTTCGGCGTGATCGTGAATGGTAGCCAGGCGACCGTGGCTTGTGTTTATGCGGAATGAATTCACGATGTTGACAGTTTCAGCTGTCAATAATCGCTAGCAGACGGCCGCTGCGGGGCGCCGCCTCCGCGCTTGTGTCACCACAGATAAAAACACGCTCACCCTGCTTTGGCATCATTTGTGGCTGCCGGCACTGATAACGTCATACATCGATTTTTATATGAAATGTAGGTTTCGAAGTTGTTAACCTTTAATTTATGTCTGCAATGCTATTTATCTCGTTCAAGTACTAGGGCAATTATAATTGTATTATTAATATGTAGGTCTATGTCGGACCTTACTCTTTCCGCTGATATGAAACCTTTGAGGATAAAACTGTTCAGTAAACATTAACTTTAATTCAATAAATGCTATTGAATTGTGCTCAATAATATTGCATAATATATGACCTATTTAAGTGAAACATATTAATTTTGCGCGTATACTTTTTATATATTCATGGTCAATGATGTGTGGTATGTTTTAAATTATGATTATAACATAAAATAAATAACACACATGATATAAATCAATATATGCTTTTAAATTTTCCCCGTTTTGTTTGACTACATGTCGGTCGCGGTTGATTCGTCGGGCATGTTAAATCAATTTCAATTAAATTGATCACGGTACGTTATAAATAATTGATCTTTTAAGGAGATAAATATATACAGTGTTACTAGTAGTATACGTAGCAACATATACTTGGAATGATACTAGTAAGTTTATTAAAATAGTACAGACAATTTGCCAAGGACACACATTTGAATTGTTTATAATGTCATATAATTTGACTAATGACATACTTTGAAAATTACATATAAAATGCTTATTATTCAACAGATTTTTTTAAAATCAAATCTTAGCTCTCTAAAGCAGCTGGCTGATAGTTTATGATTTCAATGGCTAATTTGTTATACTATTAAGCTATATAATATGTTAAAATGTAAGATCAATAAAAATAGTAATTTCTTTTTTAATAGTTGAAGATAAGCTATCCGCTATCAACCGTTGGAGAAATAAGATGTATCACAATAATTAAAGTTCAATGAACCATTTAGTAAAATCACTTTGTAGAAATGGCCAAAAGATTTAATGATTTATTCACGCTTCCATGGCATATTTAAATTATTAATGGTTTGTTTGGTACGTAGAAATAACACAAGTACCGTTATAGTATTATTGATATATTCCTCGTTACTTAAAACACGATCATTATATATAAATTCATTGTTATAATTTGTAATACCTATTCTGATATGGGCCTGTCTTACTTTTTTTCAAGTCATCTTAACAAAACCTCCTCCTACAAGATGAAAGTAGGTAAACATTTAATTATATACTGACTCCAAAACTCAGGGTTAACACTCATTAAAAGAATTCTTGATAACCTTTATCCACTTGAAATACCTAATCTAAACAAATGAACTTGTTATTATAATGATTAATACATGACTATTTCAAATAAACAAAATACATGCAAAGTTGCAATTGGTACATTTTATAGTGATATATTTTTATCAGAAATTCTTCATTGACATAATACTTGAAAAAGTTATTATTTCACGTAACTTGTTATAGAGTTGTCGCAGCTAACTAGCTTAATTAGCCTTTCAATTAACAGCCTAACCTTTTAACGGCGCCGTTTAACTAACGGCCTGAAAGATGTTCAGCCAGTTGATCAAACGGCTAGGCAAATGACTGGGATCGATGACGTTTCATTACTTGCGTAGCCTGTTGACTGTTAATTTAAATTTTATTCCACTTTCTGCCAAACTCGAAACGAAACCCTTCAAACTGTCAATATGGCGTCGGCAAACAACGGATGGTTTTTTTCAAAGTTTCATGAAAAACAACAAGTACAAGGGAAGAGTGTAGTGACAATAATGTGAATTTGATTCAAGCAATTTAATTTAAAAAAAAAATTATGTCATATGTTTGATCTTTTTTATATCTGCCAAATAATGACTTTATCGTATGAATGGCCTAAGTATTAGCCAGCCAGTTTAATAAATGTTGTTACAAACGCTACGGCTGAATATCTTCAGGCCGGTAGTTTAACGGCGCCGTTTGGATAAAAGGCTGTTAATTGAACGGCTAATTAAGCTAGTTGGCTGCGACATAGTGATCTCAGTAGTGATCGCTGTTGTAATCTAGTGCATATTTTTCAGGATATGTATCGATACTAAACTTGTGCCGTAATAACTGATAGTTATGACATAACCAAGAGTGTTTTTATATGTATCAGTTTCCATAATTACAAATAAAAATAAACACTAATAAATATTGATACCAACCCAATTAAAAAACTATTGACGTGAATTTATAAATATTCCTTCTAATTAAGATGTAAAAACCACAATATGTCGTAGTCCAAAGACAATTACTTCAGGTGACCATTGCTAATATAATTAACTATAATTATGAGTTTAATAATGATTTCCACTAAATTGAGGGTTTGGCCTCAGATTACATCCCTTTCTTTAATATTTTTTTTCATAGAAGGTGATCAGCGTTCTGTGATAGATTTTTGATTTGATACATTTTCGTTTCCTCACGTTTTTTCCAGCGAGTTTTAGATGTGCGCATATACATAAAGTCCATTGTTGCACAGCCGGGATCGAACCTACGACCTCAGCGATGAGAGTCGGATACTAAAGCGACTGCTTACTATATTAAGGTAATTTTTTTTTTTTATATTCGTTTTATAATTTACCAAACAACTTTTTAGATATTATATTTATTAGAACAAAGAAAATTTATAAATTGTCGAGGTCTGAGTATCGGAAACATGTAGTTTATAATAGGAATATTAGGAAATATTTTTAAATCATAACAAAACACCGACATTTTATCTTCATCAATTGCACTATCATAGGTAATGATTTAATAATCGGATGCTCTTCATTATGGGTAATTTTGTTTAATGAATTGTAATTAAAATTGATAAGTATTCAACTGTATTTTTTCCTTGGTACACTACCTGACAGTTGAATGATATTAATTGACACTAATTACGTGAAATATTGAATTGGTCCTTTGAAATTTTAAAGAATGCTTTTCTTATTATTTATTACAGTATTTTAAAAACGTTTAAGTATCACATAATGGCTTACGGTAGCTGGTACGGAATATAATGTCAAAATCTCCCATAAGGTGGTGTTGGGAATGATAGAAGAATTTTCGAAGAAACGGGAGACAGCGATTGAGATCGATTGAGAGAGAGACTGAGAAGGGCGGGCGAATGACCTTATAGAAGTTATATTTTTAATTTTTATCATAATTTTTTTAATCATATTAAACTATCGACACTAATGACAATTAAATTCCTAACATATCTTCCTCCACTACAAATTATAAATTACAAATTTTACATAGAGGGAGGGAATCGGTATCGGATACAGTATCGGAAACCTAAAGTTTTAGATTGCTATAAATATGAACATGACTTAAAAATTAGTTTCCCAAAGAAGTTTCACTTCTGACATATGTACTTTGTACGCTTGCACTTTTTGTTCAGGATTCAAGCCAAATCTTGTCATTTTCTCGCCCTTTTCATTAGACATTTCCATAACATTTTTAAGAATATACTTTATACTTAATTAACAGTAGTCTTTTGGACTGAGAAGATTTCCAACAATTGCGTGAAAGACCTTGTAGCAAGAGGATATGCATAGGACACACTCTTCGAAGGCAACTAGCTCAACTACATTTCCAAATAGCAAGACTCGACTTCCCAAATAAAGAGAAAACCTTACCAATCCTGGCCACACTCAGTTGTAGCACGAGCTATTGGGTTGAATGGACGTAGACTGAGGTTAAGTGCATGTATAAACGGGATCGCAAAGCGCTGTGGAAAATTTCTGCTAAGAACTAGAAAATAAAATAACAAGTTTATATACGATATAGTTCTTCATATTTGATACTTAACAATTATCTTATCTATTGATAGTAAAAATCACGTTTGCAAGAAACTAACAAAATGTAGCGCAATATCGCGGAATAGAAATAAAAATTTATGATCAGTAATTATTTATTATAACGGTTTTGTTTTCTTCACCCTTTTCGGTGACAAGGAAAAGTTAATTTTCCTGTAAATTTCACTGTGTACGAATTATTGATACTTGATCGATTTTGGAAAATATTGACGTGTTGTTGTATTCGTTTGACTTCAATTTTTAGGTTTGTTATTAGTATATCTATTAGCACTTTATTCATATCTGCTTATCGCAAGTGTTATTTTGTCTATATTTTATTTTAAGTATTCAGCGTAAAGGCGTTACAATCCAGTCTTACAAAGTCCCTGAAGATTACGAATGCCAAGCAAAACTAGACGTAGTTAAACTAACCTTGCCACTACGATTATAATAATTCCGTAACTTAGAGTTAGATCTTTAACAAGGACCTCAGTCCAATAGTTTGTATTTGAAGTGTTCATATTTGAAACTTTGAATAGTCAAAGGATAGTTCCCAAGTTTGGCAATTTCACATAGTGGCGGGCAAGTGCATACGAACTTTGTCAATCTATGCGATTAGTGCATAATACTTGACGTGATATTTGGCTTTCAAATTTGGGAAGTCATCATATTTGGCTTCAGAGATAATCTAAAAGGGATAATCTTCAGACTGTTTACATATTTCTTTGTACTTACCTGGAAGTATACATTCCTATAAAGCCTCTTTTCCCTTTTTGCTTAATAGTTTTAATATAACCGTAGCAGAAATGTGTAAGCAAGATTAAGATCCGTATCAACTGACTTTTTATTCGTACCTATATATAATAACTTAATTAATTTGATAATTAGTCCTTACCGTTTTTTCATGAAATCATGATTAATTTGATAAAATCACCAGCCTCATCATACTTATAACTTACTGAAATTGATAATTCCTATATCTATTTGTATTATTAATGATCGAATAACGTTCCGTTTCGCGGTCATCTGGAAGGAAAGGCTAAATTAGCCTCCAAAAACCTTGGTGTGCTCAGCAAGGCGAGACGGTAATTCACTCCGGGCCACCGCTTGCAACTATATACAGCGCAAATTCGGCCCCACATGGAGTACTGCTCTCACCTCTGGGCGGGAGCTCCCCAGTACCAGCTCCTTCCACTTAACCGTATTCAACGAAGAGCGGTTCGAATCGTCGACGACCAGTCACTTTCCGTGCGGCTTAATCCCTTGGCGTTGCGTAGAGATGTGGGATCTCTCTGCATCTTCTACCGCATTTACCATGGAGAGTGTTCAGAGGAGTTGTTCGGTCTAATACCTGCAGCTGAGTTTAATCATCGGACGTCAAGGCAAAATACAAAATACCATCCGTATCACCTCGACGTCCGTCGTTCCACAACAGAGCGTTTTCTACGGCAGTTTTTGCCGCTCACCATCACTATGTGGAACCAGCTGCCCACAGAAGTATTTCCGAACCAATTCGACTTGGGGACCTTCATGAGGGGAGCGTACCAATTCTTGAAAGGCCGGCAACGCACTTGCGAGCCTTCTGGCATTGTGGGTGTCCATGGGCGGCGGTGTTGTTTGTAATTATTCCTAGGAAGATATTAGAGCGTCTTATGGCCATGTGTAATACCTTTTCAGAATCCTTATTAAATGCGCCAAAACTTGTGATACAGGGTCACTTTTTGGTAGAGTATTTTTTTTTCACAGTGGGGTCCGAAGTAAACAAAAAGTATTGATTTGAAAAAAATTTAAATCGTATAACTTAATATTATTTTCAATACACTCAATAAACAACTATAGATAGTATGTCTAACGCAAGAACTCATCAGTGCCAATCTAGTGGATATTATGAAAATGATACAGGATGTGTTTTTTTTTCGAATTTTAATAAGAATTAGTAAAAAAAAGTCAATTTTATTATAAAACACAAAATAAATTATAACTCTGCAGGGGTTGAGCTTAGAGACCTCCCGTACAACAATTTTTTGCAGTTGATGACCTCATCTATCCCCTATTTGCGTTTGATCCACGACTTTTTGGCCACCCTGTATACAATGGATTTTGATTAATTTTTTTCGATACAATAACTAACAATAACAACTGGATCTTTTAATATAAACGTGCATAAGTAAATTACGAATTTTCGAACCCATGTTTGTTGGAATACTCTAAATAAATTGTAATTTGATAGTCAAATAGCCGAGTGACGTTATAAAATGAATTTAGGATCAAGTTACCGAAATGGGTTAAGCATATTTACATTACATAGAGAATTTTATTTTCCCTCGACTTTTAGGCTGAAAGGTGTGATCAAGTATTCCAAGACACAGGGAGACATATCGTACGTGATCTGATTAGTGAGGCCTCACAGTTATATAAGTGAAAATTACAATGTTTTCATACTTTGGGCCGAATATTGGGTCCCCAATAATAATGTCGGCCCTAGTGGTATTAGTTTAAAAGTATGTATATTTTGCACAGTATATATAAACTATTATTCTAACTATATTACAATAAAATATTTGATGCGCCTGGTTTTTCTAATTTTAGTTAAAACGTATAAAAAATCATAAGCGTTTTGTTGGGAGCTTTGATTGTCACCGTGATTAAAACTATAAAATATACTGTATCTTAATTTAAAAATGTCGTCTTGTCTTAAAATGGTTAAGGATTATCTATTGATATAAAGGTATATACTATATATAATTAATATTAACACATAACATTTTTATTTTTCATACGAAAAACTTCAATAACTGATTCCCCAAATATTACTACTGAGTAATTACTTTTACAATCAAATATTTGTTAATGGTAATTAATCATATATTGGAAAACATTCGTCGGGTCTAGTCCGAATATCGGAATCGTTTATTAATATAGTATGTACTTTTAAAGTATTTTGAAACATTGAATCTAATATCCAAAGAGAAATCGCCGCAATAATTAACTATAATAAATAAAATTCCATCTGCTTTTAAGCCTGAAGTGAAATAAATTTATATTTAGAGGACTAAAACAAAGACAGCGATTACGGAACAGGAAAAGGTCCCGATAAATATATATCTTCCTTTAGAAGGACAAATCTTATCTATTTGAAATAAAAACAACTTTTATAGTATGCTATCTTTTGCAGATTTCAAGTAAGGTTATAATACATAGTTCCCTATCTAAAAAAAGTGAGTTATTACATCGAATAGCAATGATACTTATTATTAATAATGTCAATAGTCATACATTATTCTTCTTTTGTATATAATCTATGTTCCAATCGAATAAACTTACATTTCCGCATGATTTCTTAACTTTTTATTGTTTGAGTAAAATTTCCGAACTTTAAAATTATCCATTCTGAATTTAACTTCGTTACGCTATCATTGATTGAAGAATTGAACAAAAGCTATTTCCATTGAAAAGTTTACCGGCGACGGTAAACATAGTTGTATTATTATCAGGTGCGACCGCGGAGCAAAGGCGCCAGTCACCCACAAACTTCCCTAACTTTCAACTCCAAATGCCGTATCGAACTTCAAATTAAGCATCAAGTCGTCAAAGCGTTACCTTAAACACTCCAGATTCTCTAATGGAATTCTAACGAAATTGTTCCACTAAATAATTCTATATCATAATTTCCTGAAACTTGAAAGGTCAAATTGAGAATGAACAAAACTGTTACTGATCAGATATTTTGGAAACCCATAATGTAGCGACCACTCGTAAATTTGACCTTTTATGGGGCATTAAAGTGTCGATAATACGACCCAACGCGAGCCCAATATTGGTGTCTATTCCTTTTTGTAGTAGGAAAATTCTGAACCAATGATCTTCTAAATAATTGCCCAATTCTACTTACCATACATTTTCCTCTTTATTTGTATGTGTTCGTCGCAAATTCTGAGTACGAGACATATCACTAATTCTAAGTTAGATTATACTTATAAAAGCAAGAATATTACGATATTATGCATGTACGACCTTTCGAACTGGAATATTAGTATAAAAGACAACATCTTGGCCTTCGATATCTGTTGTTTTTTGATAAGATTTTTTATTAATATGCAAGTAGGTGTTCAGGCTATCTATTTTTGGGTTTAGACGTTTTGTTTTTCTCACGAATCGGCTTGAAATCCTTTTACAGTACCAACAAGTGTTAAATGCTCAAAAGAAAAAGTCCATTGGCATAGTCGTGATTCGAACGTACGTCCTAAAGGTTGATATTCACACGCTTATGCCGCTAGGAATATAATATAATAATAATATATAATTCTTGAGTTATTTGGAGCGGACAAAAATTCCTATTTTTTTCTATTAAAAGAAAAGTCAATCTTTAATAAATCTTTCAGGCGCATTAATATTGGGTAAGCTAAAGGAACAAGCTTAAGCTGAAATAATTCGATAGTAAAATGGATCGGGTAATGAGAAAACAGTCGCAGTGCCGACGATTACTTTGCAGGGCCGGATTTAAAAAAAACAACGTACAAGAAACGCCCAATCACACTTTATATACAATTTCCAAAACAAAAAGTATTTTTTTCTACCCCTTTGCACCCCATTGCGCTTATTATACAATTCTATAATGTGTACCAAAAATAATCTTTCAGACAATTGTATTACAATTAGATTAAATTTGTCACTCATAATATAATAATAATAATTTAATATAACATTCGAGTTAACAATATTGCCGTTAAACCTAGTAGTAGATATAATTAAACGAACCCATTTGCTTCCAGCTATATGCATTATACAAAGTAATAAATTGCGAAGGACAGTCAATTTTTCAGCCCCGGCACTGTAACTTTCCTAAGATCCGATAAAGCCCTCGTTTTTCTTCGATAATCCAGAAAAACCGTTGGCAACCGACATCGACATTTGCTCGGGAATGGCCGAAATATCTTTTTAATTTGAATGTATTGTTTTAAAATTTATATTTTATCAGGATATTTCGCAATCACGAAATCTAAAATGTTCACTTTATATATCAATAAGAAATGAAGTTACATAACTAAGTTGGTACGGAAATCTGAAACTCCGTGTCAGTTTGTTGCTGTTTTACTTGTTTTGGTTGTAGTGAAACTTTGTTAATATACGCTATGTCCAATCTATAGTTTTACGCACGTTCCCTTTGTTGTGATTATTGGCTTAGGACAACACAGAGTATTAGGTTGGGATTCAGAAACGAGACAGTGGTAAGTCGGACTACCGTACGTCAAATGTATTGGAACAAAAAGTACTTACTTTAAGTCAGCGTAAGAAGCTTTAAGCGTACTGTTAGCGTAAGATTCAAAATTGAGACAAACCTTATACATATAAACAAAATTTAAAAATGAATCGCAAAATATGTAACTAAGCGCAGAACTCGAAGACGGCTGACGAACTCGAGTATTTAATTTAAAATTTATTCCTTGAACTTTGATAAAGGTTTTTATGGAAAGAGCATAAAAATGGCATAGAAAGCCCTTTCAATTCTTATTTCTGTAATTTTGAACGCAATTTCAAATTACTTTTTGAATGAAAATATAATTTAAAACAATGTTAATAAATGTTTGCATTTTAATAAATAAAACTAAATTTTCCAAGTAGTTGATGTTTTCTTACATAAACTATATATTTAGTACTTTTTTGTGTTTTTTTACGGAAAACCGTCTCTATGAAGTAGCATAGCAAAATATATGCATAGTTTCATATGCGCTACTAAAACGGTAGGCTAAATAAAAAATCACATTGAGGCGAAACGAAGTTCGAGTGGCAGCAAGTTCATGTTTTTGAAGTCTGGCCTAAATTACCTTTATACGATTATAAGTAATATAAGAACATACATTGTAGTTATAATACTACTTTGTCAATTAAGGTATTTCAGTCTATGTTACACAACCTCGATCAATATGAGTATCTAGGTATTGATGATTGTAAAACAGCAGATTGGCCCCTAATGATTCACGATCCAAAATTTGCAAATTTGCACGAGTGAAAATATAGTGTAACGACTTCTCAACGTGAAATAGTATTTTACAGAATAACTGCTTTATTACCGTCCGCGCTAAATTGCATAAAATATGATAATTATATTATCCAATACAAAAACTCCAGGAAGCCGCTGTTGTTAAATGAAATTTTCCTTTGTCGTGGCTTTTCTTTGACGTAAATTAAACTGAAATATTGCGGGAGCTGCACATTATAAGTCATATTTCGTTTATCCCCAAAAATAAATTCGCGAAATTTTCGACGGCTCAACATTATTAATACAGCGGATTAATATGAGGATGCTTCTGAATCTTTCGAGGTTAAGCTGATGTTTACTTGGGCCACTAAAAGCCTGCTCTATACTTGACATGATTTCTTTTTGATTTTTACTGTGATAATTTAAGTTAACGAAATGTGCATCTGTAATCTACTATATGATTTAACGTGCCATATTAAGCGTTTTTTTTAAAGAACAGGGGGCAAACGGGCAGGAGGCTCACCTGATGGTAAGTGATACCGCCGCCCATGGACACTGAATGCCAGAGGGCTCGCGAGTGCGTTGCCGGCCTTTTAAGATTTGGTACGCTCTTTTCTATTGGACACTAAGTCGAATTGGTTCGGAAATACTTCAGTGGGCAGCTGGTTCCACAAAGTGGTGGTGCGCTGCAAAAACTGCCTTGAAAAACGCTCAGTTGTGGAACGGCGGACGTCGAGGTGATACGGGTGGAATTTCGTATTCTGGCTCGACGTCCGATGATGAAACTCAGCTGCAGGTAATCTAATAAGCTGATTAATCCGAACAACTCCTCTGAACACTCTCACTCTCTAGAAGATGCAGAGCGACCCCACATCTCTACGCAACGCCAAAGGATCAAGCCGCTCGGAGAGGGATTGGTCGTCGACGATTCGAACCGCTTTTGTCTCTTGTCCCATAAAAAAATAGGTTATATATTACGGCTTGCAAAATAACACGATAAATCTGATATTTATTAAGCTGGTTGGAGAATATACGCGATTCACTATAATTTAATGATCTAATAAAATAAGTTGAACGTTGTATGCAAGGAAAATATCCATTAAAAGTTGCAATTGACTTGAAGAGTACTGCCAAGTTGAGATTAGTTCCGTGCACAAAATCATTAATCTTTTAAACGTGTGATAGCATCTGACATTCTAAATTCGTTAACAAATAATTTATTTATTCCTTTATTTGTCACGAGAAGGGGTTTAATCAATCACGACACTAGGTGGTCCCAAAATTAATTGGCCTAACTATAAAATAAAATAAAGAACCTGATGAATTTTAATTTTTCAGTAAAATGTCAACTAATGAGGACTTGACTCCTACTCTCGCATCCACTGGCCGATGTCATGGCCGATTGTGTTATTGTGAAGATTTGTTGTACACGTAATCGTATTTATTTGGGCTTAACCTTCTTCTAAAGTTAATGTTAACAATAAAATGACAACACCCAAGTGGATCACACCAGGGCTTAGAATCTCTAGTAGGCGTAAGAGACAACTTACTTTTAAATATTTTAAAACGAAAACAAATGAAAATAAACAAGCATACAAAAAATATAACAATTATCTCAAAAAATGCGTTGTAGCATCGAAAAAATACACACATTTCGCGTATCTACAAAACGCAAAAAATAAATCTCGTGCAACTTGGCATATTATAAAAGACCAACTAGACCAGAATCGAAGTCCTATAATTGCTAATAAAATCTTAAATGATAATAATCAATTGATATCTGATCCAAATGAAATAGCGAATTTATTTAACAACTATTACATACTTACCGTACTATTATACCTTACCCATCTCATAAATTTATCTTTCACACAGGGTATTTTTCCCAGTTCTTTAAAATTATCAATAGTTAAACCTATGTTTAAAAAGGGTAATACAGAGGATATTAGAAACTACAGACCTATAACTTTAATACCAACTTTAGCTAAAGTGTTGGAAAAACTTATGCACAATAGGTTGAGCTCTTTTTTAGGCAAATTCAATGTTATAAATGATGAACAGTACGGTTTTCAAAGAGGTAAAAATACTATCCTAGCAGCTTTCTCTTTAGTTAAGGCAATTGTAGAACATATCGATAGGCGCAAGCAGGTATCTGTAGTTTTTTTTTGACATGAGCCAAGCTTTTGATTGCGTAGACTACAACATTCTTCTTCAAAAGTGTAGACTTTATGGAATCCGAGGATTGCCTTTAAATTGGCTGGAAAGTTACCTAACCGGTCGTAAACAATATGTTGAAATCACACATACTTCATCTCCTAAACATATTGAAAGGGGGTACAAGTCTGTGGCTATAGATTGCAATAAAGGCGTTCCTCAAGGGAGCATACTGGGCCCATTGCTGTTTCTTCTGTACATTAATGATTTACCAAATTTGGTTACTAATAAATGCATTCTTTACGCGGATGATATCTCAGTGGTTGTGTCGAATGATACTACGCGTAACCACGAATCATTATTGAATGAAACAATAAAGAATGTCACGGAATGGTTGGAAATTAATAATTTAAGTATAAATGTAAAAAAAACCAATTTTATACAATTTCGGAACTATAATAATTGCAGACCTAATAACCTCAAAATCAATTATAAAAACAAGTCAATTGAAGAAGTTGTTTCAACCAAGTTTCTAGGCATAACACTAGACCAAAATCTTAACTGGAAACAACATATTTTAACGATATGCACGCACCTTAATAAATTTGTTTTTGCTTTGAGTCGAACTCGCAAAGTAGCTTCAAAACACGCAGAAATTATTGCTTACCACGGCTATGTTGCCTCAGTTTTGCGCTATGGTATCCTTTTATGGGGAAATTCGGTAGATGTGAGTAAAGTTTTTATTACTCAGAAAAAATGTATTAGGGCTATCATGGGCGTTGGACCTCTTATGAGCTGTAGGCCAATTTTCCACGAACTCGGTATTCTGACAGTACCAAGTTTGTATATCTTGGAAGCAGTTATGACTGTCAAGAAGTATCCAAAACTATTTAATACATACAAAGAAACGTGCTTATATATACCGAGGGATCCAACACGGCTGCGGGTGCCTGCATGTTGCACCGCGCTATATTCTAAAAATTGTAACGCCATGGCTATAAGAATATTTAATCACCTTCCCAGAAGTTATAGATCGCTGTCATGTAATGTCTTCAAAGGGAAGGTGATTGGGTTTCTAAAGTCAAGGTGCTTTTATAGCGTAGGCGAATATTTGGCCTATAAGTTTGACAACAATTGATTATAAATAGCTTGACGTATTATCATGACATTATGTTAATGTTTTTATTATATGACATAGCAAAAATTTATGACATTTGCATGCCTATTTATATTTTATATATGGCTGATTGTCCGGATATAAAAAATAAATAATGTGATTATAAAATCACATAAGGCTTGATTGTAATATAGTAAAATTCTAATTGTTAATTATGTAAGATAAATTTGCACGCTATTATATGTGGCAGAATATGCGGAGTTAAGATTGTACAACCATAAGATTTTTATACCATATTCTTGCAAATAAATGATGATTATTATTATTATTATTATTATGACGCTTCAACATTTTGAAAAATAGACTCAACTCTCTTTGGTCAAATCACTGTTAAACTGAAACTACGCTTCATGTGCATGTTCATAAAAACTAGAAATAAAATGAAACGATTTTACACGTCAATATCCCAATGTGTTGGGAAATAATTTTATGTTAATTTATAATGTAACAAAATCTCTTTACAATAAACACAGTCGCTTTCCGCTATTGCGGTTTCATTAATATACATATATGATTCAATATGAAAGTGTATAATGATAGTATAAAGTGATAATATGTAGTACTATACAGTATACACCCATATCATAGGTATATGAATCACTCCACACATACTCCTTATACAGTATACACGAATACACAAAGCACTCTTGCGATTTGAATGGGTCACTAGTTTAAAGTAAATCATCTCATCAAACTGTACTCTATAAATTTAAGTCTAAGAAAGACTTAAATTTATAGAGTACAGTTTTTAATAAGATTGTTTGAAGTGTGCCGGACCGATTTTCTTATGAGAAAATTTACGTGAATTTTCCTTCATAACTTTTAATTGTTCGCGCTTTGATTGCTTTAGTGCAGTGGAGTACTAACTGATTTCTATATAAAGTAAATGAAGAAATCCGAGAATAATTTAAAACATAGTTTTGCAATTCAAATGGAAGTACATAGTTTCTTGAAACTTTTACGACGACGCTAATAAAATATTCAGTTGTTATCTCCGCGGGGTTTACATATTTCATGTAAATACCTAGTTACTTAGTAACTTTATAACTTATTTTTAAAAGTTTATACCCTTAAAACATTAAATTCACATACTCTGAATTCCACAGAAACATATCATTATTCATTTACATACAATAGTGACGTTAAATTATATTTATGTGATTATAAGCATATTAAATATAGGAGCGCTCCTACACAACACATACTAACTACAATTGAGAAAAGACGACGTGAGATAAGGGACGCCCGTCTCCTACCAGCACCATAAAGCATTTTGGAAGTAGCCAAAACGTTAGGCCGCGGATGCCCTACTATATTGCGGGATGCATGCGAGTAGTGTTCTCACCTGGCTTTCTGAGCAGCAGAGATGATGCCTGATGTGAGTCGAGTCTCACATATCTCCGTAGCCATTGAACTGCGGGCAATGCGCAAATAACTTTACATTTTCGGTTTTCAAAAAAAAGTATATTAAGTATAATAACGGTATGTTAATCTTTACTAATATCATAACAATATAATATACAGTTTTTAAAATTTTCTTAACCTACATAGTAATAGTAAAAATTAATAAAAAGAAAATTAAAACAAATATAAAATAAATACTTAAATAAAACAGTGTATTTCTAGAATTTGCAAATCGGGTATTATTTTTAATTATTATGATTCAATGTGAATTTTAATTGAAATGATATTGTATTAATGTCAAATGGTTTCATTTGACAAGCGATCAATTTTAGTTAATAGTTGTCTAAATGTGTTTGTAAATACGTAATTTTATATGTCTCTTTATGCAAAGAAAACATAGGAACAACAACATAGGAAAGTTTAGTATAAGTTTGCATAGGTCAGGTGTTTTTTTCCCTCTTTTCTTTTTTTTTTTTTTTTTTTTTTTTTGGCAAAGAATATTTCTTATCAAAGAGACCACATGTCATGCCTTTTAATAATAATTAAACTAAAACTATAAATCTGCTATTTTTAAGCTACTTTCTAATTGCTATCGCTAAAGTTTTTAGCCTTGTCAGTTTTATTGGTACTGTCATGTGCACAACACCCGATATTAAAAAGGCGTAAAAATAAACAAAGATTTTCGCCTTTCGATAAGTTTTCAAAGAAAATCCATTACTCAAGTTGTATCGACAAGCTCGAACGAGTAACTTTGTGGGGTCATCCCTTTTTCAGAAGATATAAAATAATGCAAGTTTAAAAACTTTGGTAAATTTAATTACCAAAATAAGTACGGGTTGTTTAACTGCGTGTTTGCTAATATTATAAACTAGTTCATGTGACATTTGTTCTTTCTTTGTGTTTGAAACCCAGTTCTTAAAGGTTGAAATCCATAATAAAATATAATATAACTTCAAGTTTTCCAAGGGATCCATTTATTATGCAGGGGTAACCCATGCAATGATTTATTTATTAGAAATTGACGCCTGAGAAATAATCAGGGCAAATTTACACTGAGAGACTTTTATAGAATTTTAAAGGCACTTAGATTATATAGTTACAGTTATTTACTTTTATAATTATCTTGGCTGTAAGAGCAAAACTTCTTTAAACCCAAGGAGAATAGAGATTTTTAATTTTTATCTACGCATCGTAGTCAGTGACTCGTGCTAGAGTCATTCTAGAATACCTTTCTGTGCTTTAAACTAGAATAATTAATCATGGGGGTTATGAAAATTCCGATTACAAACTGGTTTTTAGTTATAGATATTTGTAAAATTCATATATTTATTTAACTTCAGAATAAAGTTAAATGTTTATCTACGAAAGCGCACAGCTGTATAATAAACTACCCACAGATATAAAAACTATTACTTCTATCAATTCATTCAAATCGAAGCTAAGTGAATATGTTAGACAGAATTACTTTTAAATTCATTTCTTATAATTACTTTTAATTCATATTTCTTTGGTTACTTTTATTTTTAAGTTTATTGCATGTACGGCTATATTTTATTGTGATTATTTTAAGAACGACTACAATGTTATGTTAATCTAGAGTATTATTCTCATGTAAGTGACATTTTTTTGTCTTTTTGAGAAATAGTTTTTAAACCTAATAAAATAACGTTAATATATACCTATAACCCTATTACTTTATGACCTTCTTTGCCAAAGGTGCATAACATATATTATAAATCGACATACTTAAGTCAGGTATGTGATGTGAAAAATGAGCCAATTTAAATTTCACGCAAGACTCGTATTCAGTAAGGCTGCTTGGAAATTTCATTTCTGCACATATTATGTAACTGAATGGAAAAAGGAAATCATTTCAAGCTTTTACATAGCTAAGATGCTGAAGTTCTTATACCTTCTAAAATCTAGTTTATTCTAGTTTTAAATATATTTCTTTATTGATTACTTATTTGTGTAGGTATATGATTTCCTATTTTTATATAACGTGTATAATCAGATACGGTGTTTAGCAAATATGTAAATAACATACTGTTATTCGAATATTAAAAGCAAATATCAAAAGTCTATATAGTATACCATTGCAATCTTAAAAAGTCAAAAGACACGTTTTAAATGGCTTCCTCTAGATTTGAAGAAATGAGCCTTTTTTTTTTTTTTTTTTTTTGATATCCGAGGTGGAAATGCATTTGCGCATCCCCTGAACAGGGTATGTGGGACTCGACCCACGCCAAAAATCTCTGCTATTCAGAGACTGGGTAGCCATACCCACTAAAACCACCTCGAGTAGTTCCGACAAAGCCGCGTTACAGAGGCTCCGGGGTCGCTGTCGCATTCTACCGGGAGATTTGAAGAAATGAGCCTAAGGAACGACATTTACCATGATTATGACTATCATAATGTTGCAAGAAAGGTTAGGTGCTTCCTTCAGTACCTAAACACTGCCTAAGTAATTAAAATCCGCCTTTAAATTTTGTATCGGTTACTTCTCGGAACAGTAAGTATGAATTATAAAGAGCTCTCTTCGGGGAATATCGCTGCCCAACTTCAATTAATCAAAGCTTACAACAATACGATACCAATAAATAAAAATACAACAAAACGTTTGATTTAGGTTAAATTTTAAAGAATAACTGGGTTGCTTCGGGCTTATTCTTTGATTTCCCACGAGCGAGAAGTTCAAGTAAGTCGGAAAACCTGTCGGTTTGTTATAAGGTTTTACCTGTACAATAAGCTTTATTCAGTTAAAGTACAGAACTGTGTCGAACGGAGAACGTGGTATTTATTTTACGGAGCCTTTTACTATTGTGTTAGCTTTTAGGTTTTATTCTCCCATTTAATTGATTGCAGGCGTGCATTGTTATTATTTAATAAAGATAGTCTTCATTTCAATTAGAAACGATTTTAAAAGATCTTATAACTACGTATAACACAAATTAATAAAAAAAACTTTCTCGAAGTTTTTTAAAAATTTTGCTAGAACGTTTGGGAAGAGACAATAATACTTTATATGAGTATTGTATATATAATATATTATTAGTTTTCTATCAGATTGGTAACATAAGTCTAACATGACTGACTAGCAAACGTTCGTATAAAGAACAGGCTCAAAACTCCTATCTCTCTCTCTCTCTCTTCAGTTGGTACTTCATGTCTGAGCGACGTGTTCAGCAAGAAAACATCTGAAGCGGCCAATCAGTTTCCACCGGTTTCAGACCATCTCCTCCTCGTACCTCTCTTATTACAGGTACCTACAGTTTTGAGGACGATGAGTGTTTCACTGGAACGGGCCATCTAGTTGGTGAACGGTCACGTGATCTTTTGACTTTTTGATCTTTTAAAAGCTCTATACTTAAGTAATATTAGTAAAACGCTAAATGATTAAATGCTCACTTCTCACTAATAAGGAAAATATGGCATTTCAATACGTAGGTAGTAAAAATGAATGTGAAAGTGTTTATCCTTTGTCTTTCCGGTTAAGTTTGATAGAGATGTTATGACTTGTTCTACGTTTAATATTTCATAGAATAAGGAATAACAAGAACGCGTCTTTCATTTTGCCTTTAGATCGACTAATATTCTACGTAATGTCAATTGTCAACAAAGTATTGTAAAACAAGGCACGTTAATTAAAAAATAGTCAAGATTGGTTTATAACCAATTTGAAAATAGCTTTTTTTTATTTGTTTACTGGTAATTCTAAAAATATTTTCGCAAATTTGTATGGTCCTTTTATTGACATTGAGAAGCCAGAGCTTAAGATATAGGTCACCTGGCTGGTGATCTTTTAACAATTCGTTAGTTTATTAGGTAGTATTTTTTCACTGATAATATGATAAGTTTATCATAATATACTGTCTTAATCATAAACCTATGTTTTATAAGCCTCAAATAGGTATATATAGCAGGTTAAGTCATTTTAGCCACATTCTGTGGGCACATGAAAATTCAAAAACTCAACAGTTTTTTGTACGGTTTCATCAATAGATAGTAGAATTCCAGAGGAAGGTTTAGATATAAAATTTACGATAGCATTATGTAAATTGTCAAACAATAAGAAATCCATGCGGGCCATGATTAATTATGAATAAACAAATGTAACAAAACAGTTCAGGCTTATCGTACGTAATTGTCAAAGATATTTTATAAATGAAAACCATTCACTCAGTAATGAACGGTTTTCATTTATAAAATATCACAAAAGCCCGTCTTATTGAGTAGGTCATTGGGACGGCTCTTAGAAGGACTCTAGTCTGAGTAAGTACCTACAAGAAACTTCAATAAATTATTTTCAAGTCTGACTCATTCACTAGGGATTCTATCACATTACATTGTAAGTTAAGCTTTCCTTTTAAAGTCGAGAGAAAATGGAAATTCGAGGTCTCAAGGGACGAGAAAAATCAATTTTCAAAAAGAACGTGTTAATATTTTACATAATTTCCCACCGGTGTAGATTTTGCTGTTTTGTTATTGAAGACATAAGGGTCATGGATTTATTCTTTTAATTTAGGTGAAATATAAAAGTTACTTCCAGTATCTTAAATGATATCTATAGGTACAATAATGGGTAACAGTAGTGTTTTGTTTTTATTTTTCGCCTACCACGATCATGCCGTATACGCATTATTAACTAATTATTAGGGAAGAATAAGCAATTTTATAATAATAATGTTCCTTGTATTACTTCCGGTTTCGTCTAACTTTTGTAGGAACTAGCTAGGTCCGATAGTAGTGGCGCTGTCGTCTATTTCAACAAACTTACTTAGGACAGCGTTAGTTCCAGTTTTCACCACCAGTTCCAGTTTTTTGTTGTCAACTTCACGGGACTTAAACACTAAAAAAACCACGCCCCCGCGACATCTTCCATCGGTCGCAACAAATACAAGATGCGCGCGCACCACCTAGTCGAAGGGTAAGGCTACATTAATGACGGTATCAAGGAAAACTCAAAGTTAACTCAAACAAAATTATTTTTTTTCTGCACTTAATATATTATATTTTATTACTACTCTACAATTTTATATTTTATTATTATAACTAAATTAACATTTATTGTTTTTTTTGTAAGTTAATATATTTTGTAATCGAAATAAAATTTAATCTATAGTTGGCTATTGTCTAAAGATTGTAAGAGAATAATATTTATATTTGTTATCGTAATGTATTATGTTTACGTGATCATGCTAAGATAAAATTCGACTATTATAAACAATAAGAGAGCGTTATCATTATCTATGGCAGTTGTATAGTGTGCACTATGCATAGCCGTCATCCGCCAAAATGGACGTACGTCATTCATGCGCCGCTCTCGCCATCTAGCGGCATCGGTAGTCCCCAGTCCCCTCACACCTGCCCTTCTGGTACGCGGGGCGACAAGACAATCGACATTTGCCGTCGCGCTCGCACTAGTGGCACGTAAAAATAACCTCAAATTATCTCGTGAATAAACTCAATCATTACCTTCTTTAATTAATTATTTACCTTAGTGTTACCTTGTGTAATACAAGGACGAAGTATATGACATAACACGTAACACAATCAGTATTTGTTATTGGTGAATGTTGGTGCTAGTATCGAAATCGAAAGTTTTTCTGACAATAATGTTCTTTTTGGTGGGCTGTCGACGGGCAGCCCCCAAATATTGTGCCAGTATGTGGTGGTGTTTATTTATATGTGTTATGTACAGTAATCTAATCGGAGTTTTAGGTTCTAATACAACCGCCGTCGCACATAGTAAGTATAATTGAAATTTATTATCTACCAGGTTCAGTATATTAAGATCTTGATTGTAAATAATCATGTTTATTTATTAAATGATAACATTGGAGTTATTAAAAATAAATATTCTGGATTCTTCTGCTGAAATAAATAAACGCAGAAGGTGGTTTATTGTATAATAACGTATTGTAACATTGGTATTTAACGTCATAATGGTAATTGTATCGTCGCGTCGTACTCTTAATTATCATAAACTAGTTTTGCTTGTGTTTTCATTTTATCGACATTACGTCTCATTTTATATATATTTATTAATGTTTATGTATATCTGAATTTAATAAAGTTTTTTATCAAAGGTAGATAAGGTTAACTATCTTCAGAGTCACGCCACCCAGACATAATTTATTCATCCGCTCTTAGATAATAAATTAAAATATTTATAGCTATATATTATGTACTGTATGGTTGAAACTGTTAACCTTAACTTTGCAACCAGAGATGAGAGTCAATAAATAAAATGCCTGCTTGACAGATTATCAACGAAAATAACTCAAGATCGATTCTTAAAATAAATAATCTACGCGAGTAGGATTCTAGTCAATGTGACATATTATGTATACCTATTAGGTAGTTTAGTTATAAGGCTATTAACAAACAATTGTTTATAATATAATAAAGATCAATAACAGAAAATCAAGTGAGTTATTTGTATGTACACAAAATATTTAAAATCTAAAAAAAAAAAAACTTGAAATCAGTAGGTGGCGTTGAAGGTTCTTCCTCTGTCTTGTACATATTTATTTTTTCAAGCGTAAGCCATTGTCCTTTATATAATAATTTGTATTATTTAATTTTAGTATAGGTAATGTAAAATAAGTATGTTCATGAAGCGCTGTCTGAATTACGACGTAGTACAGGGTTGTAAATGGACAACACGGAGATAATAATATGGTCTCAATACCTTAGAAAATGTTTTTAAGACATTATAAAACAAATGACTGCAGCAAAATAAACTGTTTCTGTTAATTGAAAGCGCTTCCTACGTAAAAAAGTCAGCAAATAACTAAAAGATCTTGCCGAGAAACTCATATTACATTACTGAGCTATACCTATACCGCGCAAGAAATTGAAGTGTCCTGCGCGGTTCAATGACTTCCTAATAATTTTTGGAAATTTTTATTATGAATTACGTTTGAAGAATTCCTAATGGTAGTTTTATTTGTTAAATGGAAAATTCCTTTGTTTTTTACAATTTCTTAGCTTACTATTGTATGGTTTCATCTGTGTGACGGATTTTATTGAGCCATTATGAGCTATGTCGTCATCATATTAATAACATTAATCGAATCCTCGTCAACTTCACACAACAAAATAATAGGGTGTGTAGCTTTGACTTTTTAGTAGTTACATATGAACATATGGAACATTTTTGCTATGCTACCCCAACTCGATCCAGATACGACGAAAAGCACACAGTAAAATAAAATACAAAAACATGAGAAAGCGAAATTTATAGCAAACTTTAGTAAAATGGTGAAATTACACGCGTCAACACAAAAAAGAAATAGAAGCGTAATTAGGTACGGATGCGTATTGCGGATGCTATTAGCAATAATTTTAAGTTGTTTTTTTTTTGCGGTTTTCTGTGCAATTTTTCTCTTCATAAAAACCATTCTCAGAGTTAAATAGATTTAACAAAAAAATTTAATTGTTCCAACTGTCTTCGAGTTTTGCGCTTAGCATATTATGCGATACATTTTTATATATTTGTATATAAAAATAAATAAGAATTAAATATAGAAGGCACGTGATATTTAATATGAAACAAGTATTCGGCCTTATTGCGGTTTGCAAAACCATAGTAAGACAATATTACACTTACATTTTGCGTACAACATCGTATTAATATATTGATTTTAACTATAATAGAGATCCATTCAATCGACTGAAAGTGATGTTTTCCTGAAACTGAGCAAAGTTCAACAATTCAATGGCATACAGCCAATTTAAACTGAACTATATTTAGTTGTTTATTTATGATGGAAAATAAATACAATATTGCGTTTTCAATCCGTCATAATTATTCATAAAAAGTTGATAATGTGCACTGAAAGAAAAAGCGCTGACGTTTACCTACGAGATAACGCACTTTATATGTTTTCACATTAAATCTAGTATTAGTAATCTTTTAATAATTTGTCGGATCATAATACTAGCTCAAGTTTGTAGAGTAGAATATCCGCAATGAGAACAACATAACTTACTGCGCTAGAGCATTATTATTCATATTGAGTTTTAATGTTTATAAACAGTTTTTGTCGCGTCATAAAATTGCTTTAAATATTGCGAGGATAACAGTCTCAATTTTGGCATGCCGCTGACGGCTATAAAGCCTCCAGATGAAAGAACACAATCGCATTGTGAGGCAATAAAGGCTTTGTGTTCAAGGAGCCGTCATTTTGTGAAAAATGAAAAAGGTATTGCACTTGTCATAGTAAAGTTTTATCGAATATCGGATAAAAATACAGGATGTAATTATATATTCTCATCCATGTGGTCGTAGGTTCAAGCCCGGCTGTGCACCAATGGACTTTCTATGTGCGCATTTAACACTCTTACGGTGAAGGAAAACATTGTGAGGAAACCGGGCATGCCTTAGATCGATAGCGTGTGTCAGACACAGTAGGCTGATCACCAACTTGCCTATTAGACCAACCAGCCCATTGGCTTACTTCTTATTGATAAATAGTTATTTTTCTAAATTTAATTTTTTTTTTTTTTTTTTTTTTTTTTTAAAGTCAATAGAAAACACATTGTATTAAAATTCAGAATTGAAATGCGGTTAAATCTGTGATGTTTCGAGCTGTGTTAAGTGTCGTAATAAATATATAATATCAATTAATACTAAGACAAACATGTTAAAGCGATCCAAAGCGCAAGTTAGATTTACTCCGAAACTTGTGTCTTGCACGGTTATACGAAGCAATTCACTTTGTTTTGAACTTCATTCACAATTAATTATCCCGACAATTGAAGAGATGCAATTGCGTTGTGGACTTTGTATTCTAATATATTTGAACAAATCAAGTACTGTTTTTTTTAATAACTGCCTTGAATATCAATGATTTAACAAATTACAGTAGGTAGGAGCTACTTGCTAGATGATAGATTTACCTAAAACAAAATTAATGTTATTACTTTTAACTAAAATACTAATAATTTTCTCTTTTATTGAAAGATTAGAGGCGGTTTTTAAACAGTGTTTACAATGCATATTAACTCGCGTTATGAATTGTTTGAATGAATATTTTATTTTATATTCACAAGGCGGCTTTTAATAGGTTTTATTTAAATTAAGATGGGTCGTATTAGTATTTGATCTTTAAGAAAGGGAGATTCTCGCGTGATTTGTGAAATTGAAACAGTTATGTGGCGTACCTACTAATTAAATGAAACATACACATTCGTTTTATGAACAGAACTTAGTTGAAAGTTTTCTCAGCTCGGGCTGTTTTGGCGAGCGTCGTACAGCTGGAATTGGCGTTTTCCCGGGACTAGCGTAAGGGCGTCTCCTGCGAGACTCGAACCTCGGCTTGGGCCGTCGCTGGGTGGTCAATGCCTGAAGGGCAGGACGGAAGCTCACTAGAGTGTGCGAAGTGAAGGTCTACGCCGTCCCCGATGAAGGCGGTTTTTACCCTAATCTGATATTGAGTGGCAAGTGGGTTACCATGACAAGGTGACAGGAATTTCTATCCATTGCTTTTAAGGCTTAAGTCATAGAAAATCTTGTTTTTATTACATGGTCTCAACTTGAAATATTTGTGTATTTAATTAAACAAAATTATCGGTTATAATATAAAACAGTGTTTTTATGCTGGTTGGAAGTACACGGAAAGTTTCCGTGTTAGCGGCAAAAGATCTGATATGAGAAAAGTTTACGTTCATGTAGCTGCGGGTCGCGGCTTCTAATTGTACTCACTCAACAAATTTATAACTTTTATGATTGTTTCGAACACCGTGACGGGTTGTAAAACGTATAAAATTTCATGAAGATACATCGCAGTAAGATATTGGAACTGGCACGTTTATTCGGCCGTAATGCGTTCAACTAATCAAACTAATTTTGCAATCTGTAGTCTCTTATGCATGTTTAAGGCATTCTACAACATAGCAAGTTTGTTCCGGTTACATACATATTATTATTTATTTTGGGCCGGGTGCTGGTATAGGATGGAACCTGTTCAGACACACTGGCCCCTTCCCATCTACATGGAACCAAAAACACACCTGGTGCGGCTTGTGATGCGGCTGAAAAAGCTAAAGCATGCAAATATCTAGGCTCCGAATATGATTTTGTCCCATTCGGTGTTGAGACCCTTGGTCCGTGGGGTCCTAGCGCTATAAGGCTTTTTAAGGAAAAAGCAAAAATGTTAGTCGACATCACAGGAGACCGAAGAGCTGGCAGCTACCTCGGACAAAGAATTAGTCTAGCTATTCAAAGGGCTGCCAGTATCTTCGGAACGTTGCCTTAAGGGCATTTTAATAATATATTTTAACGTTAGTTATTGTTTTTAGTTAAAAAAGGGAATTAATGTTATCATATAATAAAATAGTTAAATTTAAACTAAATATAAAAGTAGACTACTCTTTTGAAGACTTCATTACAGTTTCGCAAATATTTAGAATACTCGTAAAGTATACCAGATAACTGCAAGCCTAAGATATAATAGGTACTACGAGTATTATGTACTAATATCTTCAACTTAGTTGAATCAAAATAAATGTTTTCGGTAGGCAAGTTCATTCCCTTACTTGACTTAAAAGACTTGCGTTTGCTCTATGCCTTATTAGTGGGTTACGGGTTTTCAAAAATTATTAGCATCATAAACGAATTACTGGTCACGTTTACGGTAGTTAAACTGGTTTTTCATTAATTTAGTCCTAGGATCCTAAGTTGTCATAAAAAAATTGTATTATGGGTAGTCCTGTATTTAAAAATGATTTAAATGTAGTTCAACATACAACCTTTATATTTGTACAGAACAGTTAAAATCTTAATTTAATATTTATTATACTAACAGTTTAAACGCAAAAATTTGAAAAGTATTGTTTTTGTTAGTTGCGCGATGTTTAACGAAACTTTCTTCGGGAGTTGATTTTTGAATAAGTCGCAAATGCAGACGTTTCGAAAATGAGCAACTAACGAGTATAGTTACGAACCCGTAATTTGCATACAAATTGGCTTTCGGGGATAAATGCTCCATTTGTATTCCACCACAGGAACCCAACTCAGTGGCGAAGTATTTATCCAGTTTAGGATTTAAAACGGTCTGCTTATCGAAATTACGAAAGATGCTAATTAAAGGGATCGTATGACCACAAATATTCTATTATTAACGGTTTTGGTCTGTGATTTTCTTCACAAATATAACTTATATATACCATTAGTTAGGTTAATATAGTTGTATACCCTGATTTTAAATTTATATTAAATACAAATGGACGCTGGAGATTTAAGACCTTATGTATAAGCGTACTATATGCCCCTAATGTTAACAATCGTGTCACTGGCGATGGGCGCGACAAGATATTCTATAACCTGTTTGCCTGTAATCCTGCTTGTAATTGCCGTTAATGTGTTAAGTGGTTTGGATTTAACATAATAATAGGTCTCAAATATCGTCTTCAAATTTATCCCATTATCGCTTTATAACGAACGGAAACGTGCTCCAATGTGGACTGCTTCCTGAAACTTTGTCTGAATACGAGTATATATTGTAATATGTATGCCTGTACAAATTAAATACAAAAAATAAATTAAATTAAAAACATAAATATATATTAATTTTTAAAATGTTATTTTAAATTTAACCTCCATCTAAATACCGATCAACACGTGCTAAATAGCAGTAAATAAATTGTATATTTAAAGCAAACGATAATATAGTATTTCTCTTGAGCTTTTAATTATAAAGCGCTAGAGTCGGGATGAAAGGCTGGACTCAGGAAATAATGCAAGTGACTGATGAAACAGCTAAGAGCGTACTAGACAGCTTTATTTTAATAACAATTTATAATAGCTATTTCCCTTTTACCCATGTCTATTCAGCGCTTCTGGTCGTTGAATTTTCATCAGCGTCGAGTTACTTGAAAAATTGATTAAATATTTGTTTTACCTCCTGTTTCACACACATAGGCCGCAAAGCCGTAAAGTTAAGAGATTGTCGGCTTTTGATACGTGTCTTTGTCGCATGAAGACCATTCTCATATGGCCGATGGGTGACTTCACGTTTATAACCCTCTGGTTGAGAAAAAATAACTAATAAACCTAAATATCCTACTATGATGATCCTGACTACAGATTAAGTTTGGTAATTGTATAATTTTTCAGTGTTACTTGTAATTTTGTTTTTGTTGATTTGGTTTTGCACTTCTTGCACCCTTAGTATTTCTGTTTTTTTTGGAGTTTACTCCTTAAGAAACGATTTGAGTTATAAGGCCCGGTACGGAAATTTTATGAGGAGTAAAATCAAGTGTAACACGAAAAGTTGAGGCGTTATGTAGAAAGAGACAAACATATATATCTGTAGGATTGAACGTGTAAAAGAATGAGATGGAATACATTACACAGACTTCTATTTTGAATTCACGTTTTGACAGCCACCTTAACTTGTTAGCGTTCGGTGTAAAAAATAGGAGTAGATTTCTATCGTGCCATAGAGTTTTGTCAATAATGGTCAGCTGAAATTAAAACTAAAAAGATTTTCATTCTTATTTTCCTTACTATAAAGCCGTTGGTCACAGAAAGAAAATCCTATTTGGGAAGAGATGTGGGTACGTTTTATTACCTATATATAGTATATATGTTTTTATAATATAAATGTTTGTATTTATATTATAAAAACATATTTTCTTCCCCCTCTTTAGCTATGAAAAATGTCGCGCCAAAACATTATGCCCCGTTGGATCTCTATTAATTTTATGTGAAATATTTATGTAATACGCTTTTTTTTAGTTTTTTTAAACCTATGTAACAGAAATATGTTTGTTTTCTTATCATTTTAGCAGAGCGTTTAAATACAGGAATTGGATATTATATTATAATGATTATCTTCTTATTCTTCCTATTATTTATTAATTAAAGAAGTTTAACTCATATTATCTTTATTCATTCACTTTGTATATTCATTACTATCTACTGTAATATATATTCATTTTCTATTATATTACTTACACCAGTCGTAGCCAGATAGTCGCGTTTCTATATGTAAAGTTTTAAATTAAATGTATGGAACTCGCGTAAACTACACATGATGTTGGTGTTTCCCAAGTCCCCTAAACCCGATTAATTTGCACTGCATGATACACCGAGGGTGCTTCATAGATTGCCTGTCAACCGGTTTACGCATCCGCAACTGTCACTAGTCCCCTATTGATTAATTAAAATCGTAATTTTCTTAAAATAGGGCGTAAATTTAATATATTTGTCAAGTGGTCAGTTGGATCAATTGTACAGAGTGAGTGCTATTACTATTAATATATATTAACAACGATGCGTTGTAGTTAACTGTTTCTTAGACTCAGATAATCGATGGAAACATGTACGAGCCAGGCTGTACATTGTTGTCACTCAGGCTTTATTCGTTATAAAGCGTGGCGATTACCTAAATCGTATAGCCAGGCACTCTCTTCAACAGTTACATTGCATTCATTTAGCATTCGTTTCATACCAATTAACATTTAATTGTTTCACATATATTCTATTGTTGTACGCGAGTGGTTAATATAGATTAAAAACAAAATGATTTGTGTTGCACTAAATTTATCCCCGTTCAGAAAGAAATTATCCAATATATCAGTTTTAAAGGACTTAAAACTCGTGTACGCTTGAAAACGTGTAATTTCCTAAAATGAAGAAATTTCACAATTTTCATCCTTTTTTCTCGGTAATTTTATTTCACAAATTTTAAAGCACACGGTAATAGCTTTCACGTAGATGAGAGATTAATGCTTTTAATGAAGTGCATTTAAGAGTAAATTTTTAATTTTTAAATAGGACATTTATTTGTTTTAATTTATATGAGATTTGTTAAGATTTGCATTTTAAAGTTATATTTAAAATTAGGATGTAATGTGTCTATGTAAAAAAAACGCGTGTTTACTAATGTACACGCATTAGAAGTTATGCTTCTTTGGCGTAACAAGATAAAAATCTTTACAAAAATTTTACCTTTCGCCTTATTCTACGTTTGTAGAAAAAACAACACTAACAATAGAAACAATTTACTTCCAAGTAAGACAACTTCAGGGTGTCGGTTTTTTGTGACGGTGTGCGCGCGCAATGTAAAAATTTACTCTCATCATTTTTCCCTAACGCGCAAAAAGAAGTATAACTTCAATAACTATTATAAATTAATATCCTGAAATTTAACTTTCCAGGCCATATTTTAGTCCGTAATACCACATCTGTGTACGATAGAAGTGAAGTTCAAAGACAAGGATATATAAAGAAATTCACATACACTGTCTGAACCCATGTCAAAACTATTCAAGGTATCACAAGGCAGGATACAGAAATTTATCTTTCTCTTATCGTTGGTATGAATGGCGCTCCTTCAAAAGCTATGTGATGTCATGCAAATGATAATAAATAATCGTAACATGCAATATGATAAGATGTTATTGCGTATAATTCTTTGAATAGTAAAGAGTAGCTGACGCTGACTTGGTAAAATGATATAAGTACTTAATTCCAGGGACACGTAGAATAGGTATTAGATTTTTCGAAAGAAACAAACCTTTATTTTATATTAACTGAAAATATTTTTTAAACTCCTTTCCTCAAAAAAGTATAAGTTTGAATAAATTAAAATTTAAGAAATATTTCTTAAAGCAAATAAGCTGTTAATCACGACAAGCTATTATATAGAGTCAAAAATATAATAATTATTGATTTTGTGGTAGTCTAGATCACCTATCAAACTTAAATCAGATTTAGCAGTTGTCAAACCATTTTTTCTAAATGAGATACGAATAGAATATGGATCTTAAATTCCCTGTTAGCTTATTGGCGTATTCACTTATTATTAGGGGAAAATTAATTTAAATATGTAAGCCATGCCTCGATTCTTTAGAAATAAGCCTAAGTGCGAAGTGTCTGAGGATATCAACGTTATAACGTTTTGTTGCAGATGTGTGTACACCGAAACAATTTCAGTGTGCAAACGGGATGTGCATACACATGTCGTGGGTGTGCGAGGGAGAGGACGACTGTGGCGATAACTCGGACGAAAACATCGAAGAATGCAAAAAAGGTACTTGTTTATTTATTTTATTTCTATTCATTCTTAAAGTTTTAAATTAATCCCAAATTTTATCAAGATTTTGAATCAATTATAATTTGGGTTTTGAATTATTTCTGTTGAAAGTTCTGGGAAGCTACCACGATTATCAAAACAAGAAATATTAAATTACTCGAATTTTTGTGCACGGTAAAATACACCTTAATGCAGAGCAAATAAAATAAAATAAATACCTCATCGCAATTCGAAATTTAAAAGTTAAACTAGCCATGCAGGCTTTGAAGAAAGAAATTACATATATCGCTTTGATATTTTTAACTTTATATTACTTAATGGAAAAAACACATTGATAATAAGGCCTGTATGTGACCAACGAAAGAGAAGATGTTATAAGTGTCTGTTCTATTGTAAGTTGTAACACTATAATGCAGTATACATTTTGTATTATTAACGACCATAGAGGAATACATAACAGTACCAAAGTACCAGGAGGATATAAACTCTAAAGCCCCATCCACACGCTTGACAAACAATGGCAAACAGCCAACAGCAAACAGCAAACACGGACGTGTGGATGGGTGTTTGTCGTTGTTTGCCTGTTTGTGTTTGTGTTGGGCAGTGTTCGGCATCGGTGTCGGTTTATCTTGCCAGATCAAAGGATGTTTGGCAAACAGTTTGCTACGTATCCACAGTCCACAGTCCACACGTTTGGCAGCGATCAGTATGCGCGCGAGCTTGCGGGAGGCGGACGTATTTACTTGCTACACTTTTTCGTTTTTTTTGTTTTTTTGGTCTAAAGCAGTACCTTGTACGATTTCTATGTATTTTAATCATCCACCATCGTCTTTGCTTTCTTCTTTTTTTCCTTTTTTCTTTCTCTTGCTTTAATTTATAATAAAAATATGTCAACCCGAAAGTAATAGCTGCTACAAGCTCGTCGTCCGCCATGTTTGCCGATTCGGAATGTTATGAACGTTCGCCAAGCATGTGGATGGCTGTTTGTGTTGGGTGATTGTGGTTGGTGTTTGGGACTTCGTTTGCTGTTTGCGGTGTTTGTGACAAACAGCCAGCGTGTGGATGCCCCTTAACGAACTAACCGGCAAACGACAACTATTGTTCGTGAACGATCGCAACCGTCTTTAGCATTCATCTTGGCTTTATTAAAACAAAATGTTGACATTGACAGCGTATTTATTGTAGAGGACAATTTGATTTATTTTCATTGTAATAATTTTTGGTTTTTGAAATATTCGAATGAGTACTTACGTAACTTTCTCGTCTCTAGTAATTGCATATATTTTCTTATAGATAAGATTTGCTGATGTTTGAAATAGAAACAGTTAAAATATGAACAGTAAGTTTTAGATTAGTTCAGCCTAGATTTATTACCGTATGAAACAGAGGTTGTAGAATCGATTCCCAACGAAATAGTTTAGTTTCGTAGGCATAAAAAGTATTGTTAAAGTTTTGCTGATACCTAATACACACAATTGAAACATTAACCTGTATAACCTACATCTAAAAACCTATCCCTATACTATACCTCTATCTATTTAGTAATCTTTGTGGAAATAAACAAAAGAAAATAAATATAATTTATTTTTTAGAGTTGATTTAACTGAGCGTTGGAGGTATGAAATAATTGAGAATGATTGCATTCGATGGGTCTGATTGGTATTTGGCTTTATTGATGTGATGACTCGCCGACCGCGACGTGACGGCGCCCTTTTGCCTTATACTGCGCATGCGTCTATCAGATCAAAGGAAAATTGTTATATTGGTTTTAGGTTATCAAATTTCAATATTAAGCTCTTGCCTAAGTTCTATTTCCTACGTTTGACTGAATGAAAACAAACTATCTAGTTTGAAGATTAACTTACATACCAACACAAACTATTAATACTAAGAAACTTCATTGATATTCAAATAATTATGGAAAATACTCTTGGGGTCTCTCCGAATATTAAAATCATAACAGTCTGTCGTCGAAAGGCTATATTGGAAATCCTTTACTCCTAAAATCGTCATATATCATATAATCTAATGTCAATATTCGACCAATGATATAAATTTATATTTTGTAAATGAATACGGGTATACTAGGTAAAGAGTGACGTAAAACCAAGTCATCACACGACTCACGTTCAGGGGACGCCTCAGTCTGCTAATGCTCCCATACATAAGTTGATGACTAATGGTTCAACGTTATATCACGTCATATCATATCAGGCATATAGCGGAATATCTTTTTCACTATTGCAGAGTATGAAAGATCTTCAAAATCAATATATTCCTTTCATTTAGAAGTACATGCTTGTCATTTATTATTACTGTCCTAAGGGAGCGTTCAAGTATTACGTCACGCATTTTTTGGAGATTATTACCCCCCCCGTGTAACGCGCCGTAACGTTTTTCTAGGCTTAATAATAAAACATTTCGTGACCAGTGACTCTACTGGAAAGTCGAAAATAATATTAACAATAACGCGTAATGCAATTCCCGCCCCGCATCGTAACGTTTTACAAAGGGACCCGCCCCCCTCCCAAAATTCGTAACGTAATACTTGAACGCTCACTAACTCAATATGGATTCTTAGAAAACACATAAACTACATTAGATTATACATGTTGCATAATTAAACAAAAAATTGTAATGAAACACAAAAAAGCAACATACTCGTAATTGTAGGTTAAACAGTAAAAGGAAGGAATATTAATTATTAAACCTAAATGAAAACTGAAATCAATCAAATACCTTATTTACCTTGTAATATGTAAATTTTGTATAGCGTGAACAATTTTGCATATAAAGTACGTAAATACACTACAAATAGTAATGAAACAGATCCCGCGTTACTATAACTAGCTTTAGTTAATTAAGATTTTAGTACGATTTCTATTTATTTATTTATCAAAAAATAAATCCAAAGATGGAATACAAAATGTTATAAATTTTTTTAAGAAACTCAATAAATAAAATAAAATACATTTAACGAAGAGTTCTTAAATTGTGTGTGTTGTGTGATTGTGTGTAGTGTATTAGAGTAGAGACATAAAGTGTGTGGAACAGATGGTTACTTATAAAGTATCTTGATTTGTCATTGGCCTTTCAACTGCATAGGCAATTTGTTTTTCGAATATTGTTCTATGACCATATTACATATACGATGGACTTATATTACACATCCTATAGCTTTGTAATGTTTGATTAAAGACTTCAATAATACATAACGGATTTAAATAAGGCTTGCATCTTTTTTTTAAATAAATGTATATTAACTTTAACTAACAAACTATTTCCTATACGGTTTCCCTCAAGTAATGTTTTCTTTCCTTTTCTGAAGGTTGTTGCATTTTACTTAAAAGGTTACATTTTTCTTTCTCATGCATCATTAAATTATTTAGATTTACAATGTAAACATGCTAATTGCAGATGTGTAGAACTTATTGTGATAGGGGTATTTAGGAAAAGAGGTATATTTTGTTTAAGCTGAAAATTCTTTGATAAAAAGTTTGCTCGCAATTAAGCCTTGTATCAAAGAGGTTTATTTAACATTTTGAATATCGAATTTTCACGTCTATTGTTTCAAAGTGTGTGGTATTTTGTGCTTCGTTATTGTGAATTAACACATACGTCATAAATGAGAAATGTGTATAAAAACGTTAAAGATGAATAAGGCTTGGTATAAATTCAGAAGGTTAAGACGATCGTAATTTTATACAACTTTAAATTAAACCAAAGTTTGGAGACAAATACGGCTAAGTTTCGGACATCCAATAACCAGGATTCCCGAAAACCCATAAAACTCTAAACCAATCTTGTAATATTCAAGATGAAGGGTGGTAGTAATTGCTGCTATAAAATAAGGGTGTCTTCCGAACTTAGAACCGATATCAAATTTTAGTGCTTGGCTTCTCAGAAATGGATCTGGTTTTTTACTCCCATTAAGAGTGGTAATATATAATTGTAGTTGCTCTTGATTTCTTAATTAAATTGTTAATATGTAATGAAAGTGTGATCAAGTTTACTCGGATATGACTTGGAATGAAATGACCAATGAAAATTGAACATTATAGCATTAAAATAAAAATTTTAGAAAAATTAAACCTACTACAAAGGTCTGTTCAGATTGTTTATGTTGGCACCCCACTTATACCCTCTAGCAGTGCGTGTTACCTTGGTATTGAAATGTCAATAACTACTAAATTGATTTTGATGAGACTGTTACGTTGAAATGAAGGTGATTATAAACAAAATCGTGTCAATTTGACTTAGTTTTCGAGTGTATGTTTGTGGACAGACATAAACTTCTGCTTAAAAGCCTAAATAATTAGATACTCACACCCAAATTTGTTATAGTAACAATTTACAGATCGAACTTCCTTTTTTGAAGTAGTTTGTATTGATAATATCGCCTATCAAGTACGGTCCGTCGGCTCTTGAATCGACACGTGAGCCAGGTGAATGCAAATAAGTGTTATTAGCTACATATATCTGTAGATTTTCCTTACTCTCACATCTTTTGAAGATCAGATTAAATTACAGGAATCCCAATTGAGGCATTTCTTCTGCGCTCTCAGCACCAAACCACACCATTAACACCTTGCTAGTCCGGAACAAAACCATTCTATTTTAAATTTAATCAGGCCGATTGCTTTCGACTATTAAAGAAATTAATGTTGTTTTGAATCCTACGAGGATTGTTCTCGCAACAAAATTTCGTTTCGGAAAAGTCGTAAATAATTTATTGTGGGAATTAACATAAAATTACTAATCTCTTTATTCCTAAAGGGCATTTTCACTTTAATTACTGTGATGACTTTGTATGGTTGTGCAGTGAAACAAATTTTGAATAAATGTAGTGGGATACTCCACATATCTCTCATTAAAACGAAAGCATTGTTATCACGACGGTTCTATTGTTTCAGAATATTTTGCTTCATATTATACCTATGCAGTCTTTTCAGCTGATATTAATATAGGCCTATTTTTTAGGCCAGTGCTGTTGGAATAGTACTGTGTTGGGTTTCAAGACAATTATTCGTATATGAAAAAAAATATTTGTTTGTCAGAACGTAATATTTATTTACAGCATAAAATTATCCCAAATATTTTATGTGCACCGTGTAAATAAAAAAAATCTAATGGTCTCAATTTCAGATAAGTTCCTTTTCCTTAAAGTCCGTTTGCCGATCCCGACATTGGCCTCCTCCAGGCTCTCCCATTCTGCCCTATCTTGCCTAACTTTTGCCTGCCTTGCCTGCAACCAGTTTTATATCGTCTTCCTATATCTCTATGCTTTTTTCTTTATGTACTAACTCATATTTTTCTCTGCAAGCCAAGTGTGTCCTGTCTCCACTTGTCCTTTGTAATACTCTGTGTAACGTCCTCTTACCTTCCTTATCCCAATGAACGCCGTATTAAATATTAGCAAATAAATATTCACAAGGTTAAAGCCATAAAATTTATAGGGCGATAACGCATTTAAGTCGAGTACATAAATAATTATCGCACTGAAATTGCTTTTTTCCGCTAAAATTGTTTAATTCTGAATTCAGACAGCTGCGTTCAATTTTAAAATATGGCCGCCCACAACGTGACTCGGTTGTCAATATGAATTCGAAGAGTTTATGGTAATACATTGTAAACAATAACATTTAGTAGAAATAATTATAACAGCAAAACCGCAGAACCTTTGATTTAATAAGTTGTTTAATTTTCCGGCTCGTTAGCTATAATTAATTGCTGTGAATTGCGATAGTAAAAAAAATACACGCGTCGGCGAAATGTAAATCTCCTTCAGGGTTTCGAAGTCGGCAACAAGTCGGACTACTAAAGCTTTTTTAAATAATAAAAACGTTTTATATATTTGAAGTGAAAAGTGATTTTTAGAGGCTATTTATTACGATGGTGTGATATACGACACGGGCTGATCTATGTAGACATTTAAGAAAAATACAAAAAGCAGACACAAAAATTTGTCTTCTCCATAGTAAATACAGGACATCATGATGATATTAGTGGTAGTTAATGGTGTTAAAAGAATGTATCAATAAGAAATCATAAGCTTCGAGAAAATGTTAACGAAATAATTTTCCACTGGTCTGGCCTAGTAATTTTGAGTTCGTTTTGTTTTGTGAAATACCTCACCAATTATAACTCTTGTGCCTTTGATTTTCAATAAAAAATCAATATTTCTGTTAAAATTCATATTAGTTCAGTGGCGTAACATGCTCATTATCAACTATAGGTAAAATTATATGGAGTTGCAAATCCATATTGTTAGTCCGAATTATCGTAGAACATATCTCTTGTTAACTGCCCACCTGTCATGGTTTTATGGCCCAAATAATACTAAATTAATGGGACGGGATTTCTACAAACACATGTTTATAATTAGATGACGACTGGTCACGTATTCAATTCAATAAATGTAAACATATTCATACGTACATAACGATGTGGTAAACGGGTCCCCTGCGCCTAACCAATTTTAAATAAATACCAATTGCCTGGTATCGAGCCGGGAAAGGCTCGCGTAAATCAGTAATTATTTGTATGCCATTTTTTTTGTATTTTATATATTTTTGTATTAAATACTTATCATACCTATGAAATTCTTATTTTTCCATTCTTAAGGCATATACTATCTTAAAATGTACGTCAGTAAAGTTGATTAAATTGAATTTTAATTTTGTTTTTAATTTTAGTGTTACTCATCATAAAGGTATATATATTGAAAAAAATAGCCTTATGATTTACTATATAATACTATTTAGTGTATGGTTTGATTATTTTGACAATGTGGCCAAAAACCCTCTAATAAAAGACTTTCCATTTGCATTAACTTCAGTACGTGGTGTATCTTGATTTAACTAAGTCGGTCATAACGCCCCGTGCTCTGGTAATCATGCTATTGCATAGTCTGTAGATTCTACGATTTGGTGCTCTCCGTTCAGAAATTCAACGAATTTTCAGCATCATTAACCCCCGCCTACCGGGAAAACTCGAAAGATAACGAAACAGATCTTTCTCGGCTTTGTTTCATAGCTTCGGAGATAATACGGTCATTTGAAAGGAAAGTTCTCGGAATTAGTTTTAGACCGGGTTTAGAATGCAGTTTATGTAACTTGAGATTTATTTTGTCTTAAAGTTAATTAAACTGTACTTACGTAATTGATTTTACTCTGGTTTTCATTAAGTTCTTTAATAAATGCCATAGAAAATTAACCGGCTTCAAAATGCACTACAAAGTATTAAATAAAAATATTTTGTTACATTGATTTACCAAGAGAATTTATGTATTAAAAAATAATTAATTTATGTATAGGTATACGAGGTATGAATATCATATTAGGCCATATTTGTACTACTGCTACTGCACGCATCCATTCCTTCTGAATCTGAAACTGTTTCTTGTATCGATATAGAATCATATATATATCCACTTATATATTATCATGACGCGGCGGAGTTAGTTTTGGGTTTATTTGAGACAGTTCATACATATATTCATATTCTGAATACTACGCTGAAATCCGAATCCGATGACACCACCATCATCGAGATCGGTCCACGAACGGCTGATCTGTGCTTGATAATACAATAAAAAAATAATTACACGTCGAATTGAATCCTGTTTTTTTTTGAAGCCGTTTAAATGTAGAGGGAACAGATGAGAAGGCAGCGTTATGGACATCAATCAATTAATAGTAGAAAATACTTTGATTGATCTTTATTTCTCATTACAAAAATTATTTTTTTTATTTACATGAGAAATTTAATATTAAGTATATATACGAACGAGATACACGTCGCCATCAGCTAGCCCAATTCTAGTCTAATGGGCCCATTCTGATGTGTGTCTTTAATGCCCCCTTTGAACTGATCAATCACGCTAATGTTACGAAGCTTAGACGGCAACCGATTAAACAATTGCACACCCTCATACCTAATAGATCTCTTTAAATAATTTGTGCGCGGCTTTGGCAAGATAAGCAAACTCGCTCGACGAGTATTGCGTGTAGTGGTGTATTTGATTTTATTAAATGATAAGTTACTATGTAGAGAGTTATTTAAAATTTTTTTAATAAGGATACAGGTGCTATAAACATATAGTTGTTTAATCGTCATAATTTTAGTTTCTTGGTAGATTTTATTAGTAGGTGTTAAAAAATTGTATCTGAATAGTGCTTTTATTAATTTATTTTGTAGTGTTTGTATTGTAGAAATTTTGTTTTTGCATGCTGTACCCCATATTTCAATTAGGTATATGAAATGTGGCTTGACTAAACAATTATAGATCAAATGACGTACAGATTGCGGAATGCATTTAGATATTGACCAAAATCTGCCTATAAGTGATTTTAGTTTGGTAATTATGTGTGATATATGAAAGTTCAATTTTAAATTTGTATCCATTCTAAGACCCAGATATTTCTCCCATTTTTTGTTATTGATTTCAACGTCTTGAACTTTAAGCGGTTGAAAGATAGGAATGAGTTTATTTGTTGCCTTGAATATTACATAAGATGTTTTTGAAATATTAATTGTTAGTAGATTTTGTTGAAACCAAGAAGACATTTAGGTCTGATTGAGCTTGAGCAACCATAGTCTGGATATTTGAACCAAAGTAAAATAAGCAGGTGTCATCAGCGTAGAGAGTGATTCGGCCGTGTAAACCGAGTTCGTGAATGTTGTTAATATATATTAAAAATAACAATGGACCTAATATAGATCCTTGTGGGACGCCGCATGTTATTGGTATTTCTGAACTTTGAGCATTACCTATTTTTACTATCTGGGTTCTGTTTGATAGATATGATTTGAATAATTTTAGTGCACGATCTTTTATTCCTATGCATTCTAATTTTTTAAGCAATAAGTTGTGGCTTACGGTGTCAAACGCTTTTTTCAGATCAATAAAGACACCCAGCACCATTTTCTTAGAGTCAATATTTTGTTTTATGTCGCTAACGAGATCGGCTGTGGCTGATAAAGTGCTGCTTTTTGATCTAAAACCATATTGGCGTTTAAAAATGAAATTGTTAGTTTGCAAGTAAGTGTCAAGTCGTGAGTAAATAATCTTTTCTAATATTTTTGATATTGTAGGTAGAATAGATATTGGTCTGTAATTGCCGGGTTCGGTTTTGGGGCCAGATTTATGGATAGGAGCAACTCTGGCCTTTTTAAGAGAATCCGGAAATTCACCATTATGCAGCAGCTTATTAAAGCAGATCGAGAGATATTCAGAAATATGATCAACTACGCATTTTATTGTTTTAGTATTGATCCCATCTATTCCACTACTACAATTCGTGTTTAGTGTTTTTATTATATTAGTGATTTCAAGTGTTGTGCATGGATTAAAGTTAGATAGTTCAGAGTTAAGACTTTGAGGAAGTGCTAGTGTAAAATTAATGTGAAATTGTGTTGGTATTTCATTGGCTAGTTTTAGCCCTATGGTAGAAAAGTATGTATTAAAAGCAGCACAAATATCGGTTGTTTGAGTTAACTCTTTAGTGTCTATAATAAGTTTGGAAGGTGTGCAATCTTTATTTAGCTTGTTACTAGCCAATTTATTTATTAGACTCCACATTTTTTTAGGGTTTTTAGCGTGTTTAATAAATTCGTTGGAGAAGTAATTATCTTTAGTTTCCCTTATTTTCCTTTTGACCGTATCTCTTGTAGTAGTATATTGTGCTTGAACAACTATATTTGTAGGATCTTTTTTCAGTTCAGCCCATAATTGGTTTCTAAAGTGAATTGCACTAATGACTTCTCCACTTATCCAATCTTTCTGAGGTGGATTAAGTATCTTTTTCTTTACTTGTTTGCATTTCCTTACACAGTCCTTAATCGTATCTTCTAGTAAAGAATAATCAAGTGTTGCTACATCTAAATTGTAGGTCGTGAATAGTTTGTTAAATTTAGCATAGTCAATGGCTTCATATTCAGAGTATATTAACTGCGGGGCTTTGGATTTTTTTAACTCGATATAAAGTTGCCTATGGTCGGACATTCCTGTCTCAATAAATGCCATATGAAAACGGTCACTTCTTAAATTTGAGCACACGTGGTCGATTATTGATTTACGTGTTTTCGAGTCACGTGTACAATATTTTTTCCTAATTTTATTTATGATGTTATATCCAGCCTCGTCCATTACATCCATATACTGCTTAGTTTGTTTTTCATTCTTTTTCACTAGATCTATATTAAAATCCCCAAAGACTACAGCCCTCTTTCTTTCTCTTAGTTGCAAGCGAAGTTCTTCCAAAAACTTTGAGAAGTTTGTATCTCCAGGATTATACACAAGTCCAATTTCGGTGGCATATCTGTCTAATTTGACCCATAGGTAGTTGTTGCCATCTTTATATGTTGACTCCGACAAACTATGTCTAATACTGTTATGGACATAAGTTGAGACTCCACCACCTCTAAAATCCGATCTATAATTGAAATAATGAGTATAGTTTGGTAGACTCATCTCTTGGGCCTGAGTTTCATTAGTGATCCATGTTTCTGTAATGAGTACGATATGAACCGTTTTAGAAATTGTTTTTAAAATGCATTTGAGTTCATTAAATTTGCCTTTTGCTCGGATACTCCTAGCATTAAGGTATAAAAACGATAAGCGTGACTTGTGTGGTTGTAGCTGATTATGGTTTTGCAAAACTTCATAGGTATTTGTATCTGTGTTGAGGCGTTTGGTTGTATTTGTTACTTCGAGTTTTTTGGAGACATTTTGGTAATAGTGGGTATTGCAGATCTGTATTTAATAGTGATGTCAGTACTTTGATTGATCTTTAATATAGGCAAAGTTTTCTGTATAGGGGCAAAAGAGCTGGAGGATCATCTGATGTTAAGTGAAACCGCCGCCCATAGACACTCTCAATGGCTCGCGAGTGCATTGCCAGCCTTTTAAGAACTGGTACTTTTGAAAGATGGGATTCAAAAATGCCTTAAAACGCTCAATTGTTGAACGACGGACGTCGAGGTGATATGGTTGGAATTTTAAATTGTACCTCGACGTCCGATGAAGAAACTCAGCTGGAGGTATTAATTACATTAAATTTCTGCAAAGTGCATACATAACATAAAACAGAACATCTTGGAGGCACGTTGTCTGCAAGTTTTGTTAAAATTCTGTAAGGCAAGTACGAACTAAATTAAATTACCAAGAAAATTGGACTGACAACTGGACAATACGGTCCTAGAAGTTCGTTACGTCCCAACGACAAAGCTTATTTTCTACTCACGTCTTACACTTTTACGATTTCAAACCTTCTGAGCAAATTTCTGCAAACACAACCCGCCATCGACCCAAATCTTTCTCACTTTAATCGAGTTATCCCTAAATCGCTTTGGGAAACTAACATTTTCTTTAATTGATTTTATTCGTGGCTATTAAATACTATTACCCAGCATTTATCGTTAAATTGTCGAGCGTTAGTTGCCATAGAAACGAAAGCAGGCTCAAATAAGGCTAGGTGTAAGGACCTTTAAACTTAAAGTAACTAAAATCTTAAACAAAGGGAGAAGGTTATGTTTTGGAAATAAAGTGACCAATAAAAATTTAAATTTCATGCACCGTGTGATAAAGAAAGATGTAATCATAGAACTTCGTCATAAATTTGTATACCTATGTATTTTATGTAGCCAATATCGCTTCATGGCATATTTTTGCATAAATGCAGCAGTTATGCGATGTCAGCGTATAGGTTGGCGGCACTTCAACCTGACTTCGAATACCGATAATGCACCAATTGATATTTTCTTTGTACATACTTTACACTTGTTCGCACAGAGAAGTCAAATATCTTGATAACTTAGATTTAAAAGCGACGATGTAGCACAGCGGTAAGATGGCCTACCTTCTTTAGAGATCCGGTCACAAAAATATCCCAACAACCATTAAGAGATTACGGCACTTCATACTTATATATAGTTTTATAGTATTTTTCTCTTACTGATCAAAAACTAAGTCCAAAGTCAAAATCATTTATACACATATATGTAACATAATGTACAGTCAAAAGAAATATATATTAAATGCTTCTAATTTTACATTTACAGCCAGTTCTCAAATGAAGGGCGTAGAACGGAAGAGAAGAACTGGCAATAAACTCTCCGTTTCAGTTCCTATTTCACTTAAAGTGTGTTTATGCTATGACGGAAAAAGACAGATCAGTAGTTTAGTTAAAACGGTGCGGTTAAACTGATTTACTTTTTATGAATAAGGGGGTAGATATAACATTCGAAACATTTATGCAGATTTTAGTCGGTCGTCTATGTGCAAAAACGGCTTTATATAAAGTACTTAAGTACCCAACGGGTTACCAAGTCCATTATCCAAATCTCGGATAAGTAAAAAGCTGTCTCCGTAAAGTATTTTATGAAAAACTTTGCAACCGTAAGATCAATAGCGTAAGCCGCGGCTTTAGTATACATTTTGTTGTGTAATGGCAGTTATTTGTAAAATGTGTATAAAGTTTTTATATGAGAGTAAACCAAGGATGGACCGCGTAGTGTCTATCTTGAACATTACCCGATTCTGTATCATAATCTGACATTTAAATCATTAGTTATAAACACACTAACTGGTGAAAAAGCCCTCAAAATCTTGATTCTGAATTCGTGCTTCATCTTTAGATGTTTAAATATTAAATACTATAACGGAAAAATATCTTGAAAATTACTATAAATTAAAAATCTATATATTTTGCCATTCACCAACTAGTATTGAGCCAGAGCCATTCAATAAGACTAACTTCCAAACAAGGGGATAATCATAAACGCTTATGATTATAATTATGTTGATGTTGCCTTTGTAAATATAATCTCCTTCGTGGTCTATGTGGTGGATGATTTAATAGAACAACTGGAAAGCTACTTTGGATAATTATTAATAATATTATATTATACGATGTTGTAAAAATATATATTGTTTAAACTACACCAAGCTATCGAAAGGTTGACAGGCCCTATTCCCATTAAAAATTACCAAGAATGTAACCGTCTGGAATTACCTATAAAAATGTTTATTGTAAATTGTGTCATGTTGTTTACTTCAAATTGTGTCATTTTACTATCGCGTTAATGTGACAAAGTGGTCACACTGGAAAGGCTACTTCTGAATTACTCCATACAAAAAAGTAACAGCGTTTTTATGAAATCTCTTTGTCGACTGCTATTGAATGTAGCCTTTTACATTAAATGAAGCCGTACCACCACGAGGTCAACGTTTTGTTTGCTAAGATGAATAGGTAAAGAAAATTAAATTTATAATTACTGTTCGTTTTAGATTTTTAGTAGTACACAAAGATAAGTAATTTGTCAAATTACAGGATCCCCCGAGGAGATTTAAAAGAGGAATACATTAGAATTAGATTTAAGTAATTTTAAATTTACACTGATTACAACTAATTGTAAAGGGACTCAACCCTGCGGCCGGCTAAGCAACACGGTTTCTCGCTTTGTTTCTTAAAATAAATATTTGTTTCACCTTTGCTTACGGGAACCACTCCGTATTGCTTATGTTATGTGATGTTTAAGTATGTAGAAATACGCCTGGGTGGGTTAGTTGCTGTACTGGGTATACTTAATAAAATTGATGTATCGCTGTAAGTATTAAAAATATATAGATCGTAGTGTTAGAAATGTATGAAATATTTTAGAACAATGCCTGAAGTGTTGACATTGATTACTTGAAAACATTTATACCCAAAATTGCGTAAATTTACGTACATAATTTAATTTTGAGATGCTACAACTTTAAAGATAGTTATCAAAAGGTAAATATCAAACGTTTTCATTACGACTTCGTTCAAAGGAAAATCTATGATGATGTTATTAATCATGCGTAAAACAAGATAACGCTCCAAGTACGACTACAAACGATGTATACTCACTCCTTTTGGACCCATATTTGTTAAGAATAGCTTATTTTTATCAAAGAAAAGGACAATTGTATACGTCGCTTATGGATGTTTGTTTGACCTATTTCTTTGATGCAACTTCAAGCGTAAACAGCTTATAAATACTTCATATTTCAATTTTATATTTAAACTTATTTGTTATAATTATTTTACAATCTTCTTAATCTTTTTAATTAATTATTATATTCTTTAGTTTAAGAGATGTGACTTTTCTATGGAAATCATCGTTTTCTTATAAACGTGTTGTGGAGATTTACAAAGAAATGTACCAGCCCTGTTTTCTATTACCGGTAACGGGTAACGGGTCTTCATACCTAGAAATGTTTGTAAATTAAATCTTTCACGCAATATTACTGTCAGCTGTAATAAATTCTTTAACATTTATAAGCCGAGGCTTCACGTCACCAATGGCTCCTTGACTTATTCAAACGAAATACGTTCTTTGATTTAATAAAAGAGGTTTGCCTTTTCGCAATTGATTATGTTTAACGGAAATTTACAATAGAGTACTGTTTTACAAGACTTTTTTAATGATTGCAGCTGTTATCTTACTGGATATATTAATTTTCTTTTTTGACTATGACATTTTCGACTATTATTATAATTTCGTTATTATTAGACGGTTTTTAGAGGTATAGTAATTAATCTACAAAAAGAGATAATTTAAGGAAAGATTAAGAAAGGATAATAACATGAAGCTTAGTTTCATCATCGGACGTCAAGGCATAATACGAAATACCACCCGAATCAACTCGATGTCCATCGTTCCACAACTGAGCGTTTTTCAAGGCAGTTTTTGCCGCGCACCACTTCTTTGTGGAACCAGCTGCCCACTGGGGTATTTACGAACCAATTCGACTTAGGGTCCTTCAAGAAAAGAGCGTACCAATTCTTAAAAGGCCGGCAACGCACTCGCGAGCCCTCGAGCATTGAGCGTGTCCATGGGCGGCGGTATCACTTATTCAAATTCAAAATTCAAATTCAAAAATCATTTAATCACATGGGTAACACATTATACACTTATGACTTGTCAGTAAAGAAATACATATTAATGATTCTAATTTTACATTTAGTGCCAGTTCTCAAATCAAGGGCGTAGAACGGAAGAGAGGAACTGGCAATAAACTCTCCGCCACTTTTTTTAATCGCCATGTTTTTTTTTTACACAACGTTTGTAATGAGCTGCAACCATTAAACTATGTTCCACATGACATCTTAAGTAATTAATAATAATAACATAAACCAAAAACAAAGAGTTGTCCTCTATCAGCAGGAGGCACCTTAACATCAGATGAGCCTCCAGCCCGTTTTCCCCTTTCTATAAATAAGTAGCACCATATATGTATATGTAGATTAAATACGTTTTTTCTGAACCATTTACATAACACGTTCCATTCAAAATAAATGAGTAAAATGGTATAAAACATATTCAATGCCCCGGAGCTGTTTGGTTAATAAATCAAAGTAAATAACGCTGAGATAAGGAATCTAACAAAAGGATAAAATAAATCACCATCATTACATTTTAACGCACATCCCATTTACCACGTTACATTTACTGAAATGTAAACATTTGTTAATATAAAAAAATATTGTGGCTGGTTTTTTGAGGTTAAACATAACTTAAAAGACCCATTTATGATTCGTATTACAGATACAAACTCATTAAATTTTAAAAACTATGAAATATTTCATCATATTAAATCTTTTTTAGTCTGAAGCCTTACTTTACCTTAACCGTATAAATCGCGTAGGTAAGGCTTCCCCTACAAAGGATTTCCTAATTTTGTATCTTGAGTCACGAATTTAACCATCTGTTCTTGTTTAAATAAAACTTCTTCAACGGATGAGTGATTTTCAGCAAATAGTGGTCTTTTAAATATTGTAATACATTTAGTGACAATATCTTGCTTAATTGCCTAACAGCTTTTTAATGAATGAACAGTGAACCTCACTTTCGATCTAAACATCACTTAATTTTAACTTGAATCAAATTACTTAAATTGGTATTTGTATTTATAGATGGTAATTTGATGGAAAAACCAGCAGCGGGAATAATTACGGCCTCGTTAACAAGAAACTTAATTTGGGAATAGCCATTCAAGTTAAATTACCTCCTTCAGCAAAATTTTAGTCGGTAATTTTGTAGACTTTTAATTTATGTTATAGGAAATTACAAGTTTTAGAATGTATGAAAGAATATATCCACTGTTTTTGCATTAAAGTTTTATTTCTTTAACATCAACATCTACGTTAAATAGGTCGCGCGGTAATAAAAATAGGTTACACAGGTTCTAAATACAAATTACGTGACATCTCCCCTACTATTTGGTTTGATTAATGGTAGATACAAAAAAGGCAAGTGCGCAAGCTCCCTTTGATAAGGAAACATATTTCATACCGAAACTGAGCTTTGTAGAGCGATATCAGTTAGACGACGCTTTGCGTTTCGCGAATGAAATGTATGAGTATTGTGGATTTTTTCCTATTCAAATGCAAATATTTGTACGTGGTTTGCAATTTAAAGGAATGAAACAAAAACCAATCATGGTTTCAGCGGGGTCACAGTCCGGTGTCGTAACTGTGTTATTCTATAGGAAATATATAAATAACATTGTAATAAAATCAACTTTTCATACGATTTACTACACTAAAAGTCCTGTTTCCCTAAGGTGGGGCAGAGGGCTTCCAGAGCAGTATACCAGCCTGATCGATATTGTTTATAGAAATACTCACTTAAACAGTTGATTTTCTTATGACCTTTTATAAATAATCCACAAATCGGAAACGAAATCAATATTATTTTTCGTAGTTGATTCTATCATGAAAAATGAATCGTCGGTTCGGAAGCGATTATTCCATCGTTTTAAGCGATTTGATTGATATCAACGAAATCGGATACTTTACACGGGCCTCTGAGGGTTTTATGCTCTAATCCGCTCTTAAAGATGAGAGTAGATGATAAAAAACATGTTTTGGAAAAATATTATATTGGATATTTGCTTGCTTTGCTTTTGTGTATTTACATTATAAATAGAGCAAACGATCCAGCTTAAATGCATTACCCAAAATTGGGACAGCCCAATTAAATTAATTCTAAATTTGTAAATCTCAGATTAAACGCTAATTATTGTTATTTACGAGTACTCGTATATAATAATATATCGGAAATGTTAGGTCGATTCTATTGTTATATTTGTCAGCTTTTATCAAAGCCACACTTGTTTTACTTACTGTGGCTATAACAATCGTTTTTGCTGACCATAGACGATTATGACTACGTGAATATCATTTTTGTTTTGGCACAACTGACTATTACTAGAAGCATTGTTCATATTTCCTAAGTCAAGCTAACGTTGACATTAGTAATACAAAGGTGCTGGAGCCAAAGCTTAACACTTCGGTTAACATAAGCTTCAGCATTCTACGCATCGTAGCCTGCGATCGTAGATGCTCTACGGGCTTCGGGCTACAATTTATCATTTGTGCATTTTAGATGCAAGCATTGTGTTTATAATAAAATTCACTTTCATATATGGCCTCACTAAAATGTGTTATTAATGCAATGCTTCTTTCCAATGACAATGTATAATTGACTACGTGCATTTGTTCTAGTTTCTTTGTTAAAAATGTCATATAATCTTTTGTATTGTAATTTTGTTACGTTTTAGTAAAGAAGTACGTGTTTATGTTGAAATTATAGATTTCGTCACAGTACTTAATGTTATATTTATATTTGTTGAAATTAGGACGCTTAACTGCTTTTTGAGTTCTTTTCATAGCTTTTTAAACTTCAACGCGTTTGTTATATTAATGTTTCATTAATAATTATAACACCCTGAAACTTTGATGATACATCTACAGTGATTAATCTTAACGTTATTAATTACAACGTATTTGTGTTATAATTAAGATTGACGAGTTTTACGCAAGGTGACTTCACAAATTGATCAGTAATTAAATGCGTCACTGATACGCGTAGCTATTATTGAAATGATTGCAACCTAATTAATTTATCTTAGTTTTAAAACCTTGATAATATTGTGCTTAGGATAAGTATAAAGGGGGATTTAAACACCACTTTCGCGTATCTAATGACTCTATCCATTGCAAATGTTAGTCAAGTCAAAGTCAAAAAACATTTATTCATGTAGGTAAAACAATGTACACTTATGAACGTCAAAAAAGAAATATACATTAAATGCTTCTAATTTTACATTTACTGCCAGTTTTCAAATCAAGGGCGTACAACTGAAGAGAATAACTGACAATGAACTCTCCGCCACTCTTTTTAATCGCCAAGTTTTTTGTTTTACACAACGTTTGTAAGGAGCTGCAACCATTATACCATGTTCCACATGACATCGTAAGTAATAAATAATAATTACATACATATAAATTGATTGACATATTGATTGACCAAATATAAATTGTGAATAAAAGCCAATTCTTTGAGATTCAGTTTATCCTCATTTTCTTCAGATGAACTCAATTCTTTTGTTCCCGAAAATAATGTTTAGTAATTAGTAATTTCAAATTAACTATACACATACACAAAGTCACGGATTTAATATAAAAATTTTTTTTTTTTTTAAATAAAAATAATTTTTCTACAAAATTTTTTTTTTAGGGGACCCCACCAAAAACCCTTTCCCCTTTTTTTTTTTTTTTTTTTTTTTTTGGATTATTTTAATTAGTAGTGGCTCGATAAGAGCATTATTAATTAATGTGATAAAGTTAATATTAGTATTGCCTGTCTATATTGATATAATTATTAATTATATGATAACACATATCTTTGTAAATTACTTGTATAACAAGTTCGAATATAGCAAAAAATGTTCCTTGCCAATTATTTATTATATAATTAATAACACCTCACCAAAGAGGATGTGAGGAAATATTTTAAGAAGCGGGAAAACTTAGACTATATTTAGCAGTAGTAAGAATTTAGGTTTTTCTTTAAAATATTAATTAAGTTGTCGTTTGTTTAATGTTTAATTTCAGTGTTCTCTTTTTTTATCAATGTAATCTATTTTGGCTTAGGATATTGTCTAAGTGTTTTCTTTTATAATATGGATATGTATAGCTGTAATAATACTCATAAATAATTACCTAAAAACCTTTGTTATTTTTACCTGTTGTTTATTACCTTAATTATTTTTTTATGTTTAGATTATTTGCGTCATCGTCGGAGTTGTCTGTAAGAAATTTATTGCTACGTCCATTGGCTTATATATTTCTGATATTGTTATGTAATTAAGTGTATAAACATACCTGAAGAAACTATTAATTAGCTTAACGACATATTCTGTATCCTTATTTAAAAATTAAAAGTTTCTCGTACATTCTTTACGAAATGTTTACTAATATGATAGAAAAAACATTAAATCAATAAACTACAAAAGATCACAAAGCCAATTAAGAATACCGGAAATATATAAAAATCGAATGAATGTTCTCGACGTTTTTATAAAAGAATTTTTTCTTACGATAACTTTTGGTAATATACTTCAAACAAAGGTGAACAGATACTCGACGTACAAAAGCTTTCACGTAGGCAGGTCACGTCAGATAGGTGTACTCTCGGTTTATTTATGTGCCCCTCTTGACCTTCTGTCACCCATAAAAGTATTTTCCGAACGTGCCCGCGGATGCGTTGCGGCTGTTAACTTTTACTGTTGGGTCTTCTACGGCCCTTCGGAGTTATAGCCCCGCGAACAAAGTAATTCTTCGTTTTAATACCGCTTACGGCGTAGTCCTTTTTAATTGTTGGTTAGGTCAGTAGTCTTGTGTAATTTATTGCTTCCTTGCTATGAAGATTATAAACGCAAACGTTTTATGGTCTTGGAATGAAGACTTACTGTCATAGGAATCAGTTAATCACTCCTATAAGTCTCCAGATGGTTTTTAAAAAACAAAACTAAAGGCTTTGGTGTTTTATAATTCTCATTTATTGTCGGTCATTAACTCCTTAGTTAGTTCGTTCGGACTCCTACACGTAATACATAATAAAGTATACAAAAAGGTTTATTTATTTATTGATTAACACTTCGTTTCCTTATACAAAAACATACATATATAAAAAAGCAGGTTACATAAGTTATTAGGCAACGGGCGGCCGTATCGCTAACAAGCGATTTCTTCCAGGCAACCCTAATATCGCTTAATACAAAATGAAAGCTAACAAGCGTCGAGCGTCGAAGAAAAATGATCAAAAAGAAGATTTTTAAATAAATTTAAAGACTGAGCTCGTCTGATATCAATAGGTAAGGATATCCATAGCAGGATACTTTGCATGTTCAAACATTTACGTAACTTAGAAAGGAAAAAAAACTAAGTAATACATACATTTAACGAAGTAATAACTAATTCGGCTATGTTGTGATGGTGTGAAAGTGAGGGTATGTACGTGAGTGTGTGTGTGGGGTCGTGATGCAGCTTCTTTAGTGATATGGATATTCTTAATACTCCTTTTAAGCATATTCCGCGATAGCTTAAACAAATCGATGTCTAACAATCCAACAGTACGTGTTTATAAATATTCAAACAAGTCGCTACTGATCTATCGTAGACATTAATCTACGATAATAATTGACATGATCATACAAATATATGTTAAATCATAAATATTATAATATAAAACGACCAACCAGCAGTTAACAATACGTTTCCGTATTTGCGTACAAAGCTGTTTAATTTTTTCACGAAAATAAAATTCTCATAACATTGTTATGTAAAATGTCAGGGAAACATGAATTTACTGCGCCGTTTCAGTCTCCGAAAACGAGAAATGAGTTTGGACTTATAACATTCCTTGCGAACTGCGCTTGTTTTACTAACATTATAAGCATTTGTGCCTTAATAAGTTTTTATTTTATACTTTGTTTTAGGTTTTACTTTATATTTTAATAAACTTTAGATCAGAGTAAACCACAAATCATAAATTTCAATAGTAAAATTTTTACATAATTTATCCTATCTATATAATATTGTTTGTATAAATAAATACATCACAATAGCCCCTAATTCCTTTGTACCAGGGCGCTCTGTAATAATTATTGGCTAGAATTTACCGGATTTGATTACGAAGTAAATGATTGGCGGTAACTAACCCAAGGGGATTAGGTTTTCCGTTACAAAAGAGATTAATTCGATATTACCCATTCAGCTTATATGAAATACTATAAAGACTCTTTTGTTGTAAATTTTTATTACAAAGACTCACTATGAGGTTTATTCGTTATTCAATATGTTTTTCGATAATACATATTGTAGCGACATCTACAATCTGCGTCTTACGAATCACTGCGATGACGTCATACCCTCAAACGCTCTAACGAAGTTATATATATATATATATAGCCAGTAAGGATATATACATCTGCACGCCCCTAGCCACTATCTACAATATTTTATTTTTTTATTCATGTGCCTTTACTAAGACATCAAGGAATATTACGATTTAGCCTAACTTAAGACTAATAAGTAATTTAAGTCTAAGGATTTTTAACATAAGAAAGTGTCCAAAAACACTACTTATTAAAGGGAAGACACTCTGTTCTTGCGTTCTATTTATTTTCACTTACTGTTTAGCACTTAATACTAACGTGCACTAACACTAATTCACTAGTTCACATGGCTTTGTCCTTTTCAGTCTTTTCAGTAGGCCCGTGGTGTCAAGGAGTTGAATAGCCTCGACATTCACGTGATGGTGGAGCCTATGTTCGTGGGTTCCAGCAGACTTTTTTATGATTGTGTCGACTTTCTTTACATTAACATATTTACTCCCGATGGAGGTCGTTATTGCGAATATACCAGGGAGCATTGACAATACCCCTGAGCAGTTTGTTTTGGATTCGTTGGATTATTATCTACAATATATTAAAAATAATAATGAATTGGGTACTGAAATAAAACATTTAATATTCATGGCGTTTTGACTGCAAAATAGAATACAGCATAGGTCTAATATTCTTTTTTGTTCGTGTTACTTAACCCTTTAAAACCTGTAAAAAATATGTATATGGGCCTAAAAAAAATATATCTACATAAAGGTTATATTTTAGGAACTTGTATGGAAGCGAAACCTTATTTACATTGAACAGTGAGTGATAAAAGTTTGCCTTGTTAGGTTTATTGTAACCTGCTGAAGTGTCTCTCCCGTGGGACAAAGAGTTTCGTAGGGATTCGGTAGATTTTATTTCGATTGCTCGCCTTGTGAGTGCTTCTCAACGAATACATTTAAATACGAATCGAGTTGATATCGAATTTCAATCGGAATTGTGATTCCAATGTATACCTTAATGAGCAATGAAAATGTACAAGCTGCGGGTTTGAATATTTAATTCATTAGTGAAAAAAGAAATCGCTAAGCTTATCGATTTAAAAAAATATGTTTCTACGAACCATCTGTAAGAATTTGCTTATTGTACCTGTTAGCTTTAGCTAAGCAGATGTGTCATTACTAGGTAGATACACTCGGTGTAATAATGATAACTTAAAACAATGTAAGTTTGTTTAAATAGTAATGAAATCTAGTAACACATCAATTAGTCAATTTAATAGAAAATTACGTAGGATACACTAATATAAAAAAAAAACTAAAATAGTTTCAAATTGAATGAACACGATAAATCATTAGAATATATTTCAATTTTTAAAGAACACTAGCTGCCCCCGCGAACTTCGTTTCTCCTTAATGTGATTACTTAGCCTACCTTTTTCTCTATATTATAAACCTCAGAGTTCAAGTCATAAGATTTTAATTAACAAATAAAAAATAAGGGTTGGTGATAGAGGGGTAAAAATTTAGGGTTGTATGTATTTTTAATGGCACATTATAAAAAAATTAAAAATTAAAATTTCGTCCTAAAAATAAAAATAAAATGTTAGGGGTGGAAAACCCTTATAACTTAGGGGTATGAAAAATAGATAGTAGCCGATTCTCAGACCTACCCAATATGCACACAAAATTTCATGAGAATCGGTCAAGCCGTTCGGAGGAGTTTAACTACAAATACCGCGACACGAGAATTTTATATATTAGATTTTGTACAATAATTGCGTGTATAAATATATCGTATAACCTGTATACTCGTGAAAGTTATAACAATAAGTTAATAAGTAACAATTAGTATTTAATGTAATATGTATTTTACTTTATAATCTACTAGTATAAAGATATTATTAGAAATAAATTATTCTATATATTAATAAATTCACAATAATCCGCTTTGTAATACACTTTCATTTATTATTCAATTACATACATTTTAACTTAGTAATAATCTTCCGTTTAGCAAAGATGATATTTTTATTATTTGTTTTTGCTATTTACTTCTAAAAAATTGTTATTTAATTAACACAAATGTATTGCCTCTACCAGATGATTGTCTAAACTTGTCACCAATGTCGAGCATAACCAACACATAAATTCATAATTTGTACGGTGTGTTTTTACTATTATTTAAAGTCATAAATTACGATTATTTTTGGACCGTACCTCACAGACAACAAAGTTATAACGGATTTTATGATTAGCCTTTCTAAGCCCGATTGAAAAACAGGTACAACTGATAATTTTATTTTACTTTCAATGATATATATGTGTCTAATAAAACTTTTTTTGTATGTTTCTTTAAGAAATACAATCTAACTAGAAATTTACATCAGAAAAAAGCAGCTTTAATAATTAATTTAAAAAATTTGCAGGAAATTAAACTATGTCAATTAAAACTGATATTCTGTAATTATTTTCAATTGTATTGCATATTCAAAATAATGACATCGTTCGTTGTTCAACTACAGGCATATTTCGGGACTTTCAATTGTTTCATTTCGAGTGATTTCGGTATATTTTATAGTTGGCTCTATATTGTTCGCGGATACAGATTGTTTTTAATCTGTGTCAATATATGCGCGAACGTCATTCGTTTTACGGCACCAATATGCATTGTACACATGTAAGCTTTCGTAATTTCTTTATTCTATGTTACATGTTTGTTAATTCATACAGTTTCAATATTTCCATTATACTGGTTATATAAACTATGTTTAAAGAAACATCTTATATACTACTACTACAGTCAAAGCCATAATGTTATAACGACTTCGAAGGGACACCTCATATTTGATAATCGTAACAGCCGATGTCCTTGTTATTAAGTACCTAATACAATAGAATTCAGCCGGGACCTTTGATTTTGGTCGATATCACCGGTATGTTGTTCTAAACGATGACATCGTAAACGGTTTTGTCTGTATATATATATATATATTTGATTGAAACAACATATAACTACTAAACCTCCGCGGACTTTGATTGTGTGAGATTAATTTAAGGATATTCCTTATAGACCTTAAAGCAAAATAAACAAATATACAATTATTTGAGCCCGGTGATATATATATATATATATATATTTTATTTAAATAAAAAAAACCACCCTACAGTTTACGTTTTACCAATAGTTTGGTAACGTAATAACATTACCTTATTCGCTATGAATAAAGATAACATACGGGTATTGGATGAGCAAGTAACACTTTTCATATCATCTTTAAATTTAGCGGAAATGGCAAGGTATTTGCAGAGTAAAAGCAAGCGTCGCCTAGTTATCGCAAGATAACGAATTCAAACGAGTTAATACAAAGTGAAGACTATGTTCATTACTTTAATGGATGTTATTGGCTATTTTTTTGTAGATTTTATCGTCTAGTTCAATTCTATTTCTAGTTAAATTACAAGAAAACATGTTGTTACAAATTTTATACACATCAATTTTATTAGTACATAGAAATTACGAACAAGCAAGATATGTCTATAAATATTATTATAGCAGTATAAACAATATTATACAAGGTGTCTTATAATTGAACGTTAAGCCCATAGGCCAGACAGTGGTTAACCAGAAAATAGAAAAAAAATAAAGAATATTATTATTATTCTAGAAACTATCACGTGTTTTTAAAATTGAGGCAATTCAAAGAAGTAAATGATTTTCTTTAACCTATCATGTTTTTCCCATTACTACATCTTAAAATTAAAGTAAAATGACTGGGTACGTTAGTGCGAGCATGCCAAAAGTTTAAGGCGTGTGATTAAATAACTTCTTATATTTTGCGTATGTTTATGTCATAAAATATGAAATTCGATGAAGGGCTTTTTAATGTCATTTATCTACTCCAATATTCCTTAATCCGACCCGTTTCGTAGCACTGTAGCAAGCGCGTAGCTCTGTCTACAGGTCAGCTTTTTAACTGATCAAATATTGAAGATTATTTATTTATTATTCTTTTTTTGCACTGATGTTGTACATTTTTCATTGCTAAAAGCAATTAATCCACCAAAATATTCAAATCCTTGCGAATGGCAATTTCGAGTTTCGACAGTATATTTTATGAATGAGCGGTTTATGGCCAGTGACGCGAAGTCGGGTCGCCATCGTCTGTTTAAATCCGGACATGATAAATGCTTCATTTCGTACGGAATTCTGGTTCCGAATTGTTTAATTATTTGTTTACTTCCGTAATGCGGAGTTCTTTGTAACTGAATTAATCGCACCAAAGATTTCTCATGTTGAAAGCTTTATTGTATTGATTTCGATATAGTATTGTATATTTCCTGGATTATACTTGAAAGTTATAGGCTGTATAATTGTAATTATGTATATCAATACAATGTAGTATTAGGGTAGTCTTGACAACTCTTGTTCGCACCTGCCCAATGGATTTCAATTTAACTCGTCATTGGTTGTAATAAACTAGTCTAGCAAAGACGTAATCTTATTTTTGTTACAGGTAAGAAGCTCAACATTGTTGTCAATTAGGTAAGTACATATTTCAAACCTATATGGAAATTCTTTAGAATTTAATACACCGTTATTGCGTCGTTCACTGCAAGACTCTACATGTGTGTCGTAGAAGTATTGTAGTGTACTCGGGAATAAAAAGGTTGTAAAATATGTGTGAACACGTTCTACGCTCGACGACATGAGTGGCCACGGGGGAGAGATTGAGAAAATCAAATTCACATATTTATCACATACGCTCTATTTTATATCTAGAGATGTCAAGATCGTAAAAGAACGACAATTTTTCAATAAAAATACATTAAAAGCTTGGTTCTACATGTATTTACTTAATTTGTTTAATTAATCTCTTAATGACCTAATGTAAAGCGGTTTTACGCTGTAGGATCGTAAATGTGCTACTATTAGAACGAACATTTGTGTGTGTATTTTATTATTTTTATTTGATTGTAGAGTTAAGTAATACAGTATATATTAAAACTAGCTGAAGTAATTGGTAACAACCATACATAATCGCGTTTAAAAACGTTAGCAGCCATTATAGCTAAAGATATTATGTTTACTTCCTTGAACATACTGTTGATAACGAGTAATAAATTTCAAATACATTTACAAAGCCGTAATCTAACCTACTAATTTTTTTGAATTTAGAATCTGGATACACATTGACGATGTTAAGATTAAATAAAAATATCTTTAATGTAAAAGGAACTACGCGTCGAAAAAAATGTCGTGAATTATTTCGCCATAGACGATAAGTCGATAGCACTCAAGCATTATTCAATATCTATGTTCGAGTTCGCCTTGAGGCGTAAATGTAATTTTTATTGACGTGCTCATGTGAATGTTGTTACTATATGACTGGTAAATGAGTTATGTATGTGATGTCATGTATCTTTAATAAATTAACGCTTAATATAGAAATTGTTAAAAACGGCAGGAATTCTAGACAAAAATAAGTTAAATTAATTAATTCGTGTACGCGTCGGTATACCATACATACAGTTGGCGTTACCACCCTTTATAGGAAGGTCCTACGTTGATGGGTCTGTTTTATTAATATTTTTTTATAGGCAAGTTGTATCAGTGTTTTGAGCCTGTGACACATGTCACCGAACGAGCGCACAAGAGTTGAGACGCTTCACCACTGTTTTAGTAAATAACATACATGTATACACATTATTAAATAAAGATACACTAAAAATATAATATATTTCAGAATAACATTCGTACTCGTATTTAAAACGAAATTAATGTACCATAAACATATCACTTTTGCATGCATTGTACTCTGCAGTATAATGAACTGAAACATTTGCGCTAAGTAAATGTTAGCGTGCATTCATCACATACGGGCTGCAATGTTTAAGATGCATTACATTTGTTTAATTGTATTATATTTAAGTTTCTATTTGTTTTTATACATATTTTTCTTATAAGGTCTGGTCTCGTATGTTTTAGGACAACAAAGGAAGATAATCAATCTTGTTTTTTAATTGGTTCTACGCAAAGAAACATGCCTTGACGTTTCTCTTATCGCCATTGGAGCTAAATTGCTAAATCAAATGGGTCCCATCTGAATTACGGTGAAAGTATGTGGGTAACTACCCACTGAGGTAGTTACCCACATACTTCTGTCTGAGGTCTGAGGTCCTAAATTCAAATTCAAAAATCATTTATTCACGTAGGTAGCACAATGTACACTTGTGATTCGTCATTAAAGAAATACATATTAATGCTTCTAATTTTACATTTACTGCCAGTTCTCAAATCAAGGGCGTAGAACGGAAGAGAAGAACTGGCAATAAACTCTCCGCCACTCTTTTTAATCGCCATGTTTTTTTTTTTTTTTTACACAACGTTTGTAAGGAGCTGCAACCATTACACCATGTTCCACATGACATTTTAAGTAATTAATAATAATAACATAAATAAAAACAAAGACTTGTCCCCTATCAGCAGGAGGCATGGTGAAATAGGAGCACGCACTTACATTCTCGTGGGAACAACACGCAAACACATAGTCGAAATAATTAACATCACCGCATACACGAATTCAAGTACGACCAGTCACCACAAGTAGCACCCGTTCACGAGTATGACGCATGGCCAGCCATCGGCCACCTCGCCATATTTTAGGGAGAGAGACAACCCGACGCATGGACGCCGCCACAAGCAATAATAAAAATATATTAATTATTATTTTAGAGACCTATGTCTTAATCTACTTTTTTTTCTTATGTCCTCTGAGAAACTACATATAATTCAATTTAGAAATATTGCGTACAAATATACTGAATGTTTGAATACTTAAGCGAAGTATTGGATTTTCAATATTTTTTTTAAAAATCTGAAACCTGAAAGTCGCGCTTTACGTACGCTTGAATATAATTGAATGCGGAATAAAGCAGTATAAATATTCACGATCTCACAAGAAAAGTGAGATATCCACAGTGTTCAGTTACCGTGGAAAATGTAATAAAGCTAGTGAACGCGAATGTGAAATTCAATTCTGTATTCAGATCGTTAATACGTCCTTCTATTGTACTTTGAAGCGACTCGCAAGCTTATATAAACAAACCTTTTAAGTTCTTAGATATCTTATCCATGGATGTTGCTTACTAAGCATCTATCAGTACACAGAAAGAAATATATAACAGAAACATGGTTTTTAAATAAACATTTATAAGTGCGTGCGCAACTTAACGCGAATTTATAATGTTTTGAATGACTCGTGGTTAGCAAATGCAACCCGTTCTGAGCTAGTTCAAGTTAAACTTTAACCAACTAATAAACAAATATCTCGTGCAATTTTCAGTATTGTAGTAACATTGTATAATTAAATGTTTTGGTATACCTAAAACGTCATTCGTAAATTAATTATTTCAAGAACTTTACTCATATTTGTGAATATACATTCATATGAGTTATTGTTGCGAGACGTGGGGGTTTACGATTTTATGCATTTATTTTCTTGAATAAAATGCGGAATAAAAGTAACCTCTAATATTTATTAACACTTCATTGTAGAAATAAAGTATAATTAAATAAAAGGTAGGTCAACTGGAGCCCTTATCGTTTTCGAACGCCTTTTCCAGACCACCACTGTGAGAGAAAAAAAAGATAGGGTGACCGAAGGTAGTGCAAAACTACATAAGACATAAAGTTACTTAATACAACTATTGGAACAAAACAAAGCAATTAAAATATATGTTAACAGCGAAAAGGACAACAATAAAAGAAATAACATATGAAAATGAAAAAGAGCCCATAATAAAGATATTGTAAAGTCAAAGTCAAAAATCATTTATTCATGTAGGTAACACAATGTACACTTACTCGTATACTTATAACGTCAAAAAAGAAATATACATTAAATGCTTCTAATTTTACATTTACTGCCAGTTCTCAAATCAAGGGCGTAGAACGAAAGACAGGAACTGGCAATAAATAGTAATATGAAATTACGGATTTTAAAGTACGTATTAATTATTCTACAAAAAGAAGAGGATTAGGTTAGGTTAGTTAGGTTACTCGATAAAGAAAATAGAGAAAGTTTGATTTTACATTGACACGATATTTTAAGTACTTAATAATAATGATTTATTGTTGAGGATATAGGATAATGTTCAATATATATTCAATTGAATTTATTGTTTTCTTAATTTAGTCAAGAATGACAAAGACTATTACATTATTGAACTGTATTTTTATTTATAACACAACAGTATTGATATTGAGCGTGATCTTCAAACTCGTATTGACTGAGAAAAAACTTGCGTCTAGAATAAATTTTCGTCTCACGTAATATACAATAAGATGTGGATTTAAATGTGTTGCTAGAAATCAATGTTTACATTTTATTATCGTATAGGAGTATACTTCTTGAGCAAACATCAATTATACGATATAAATATTATAAATTAAATTATTTGTTTTAAGATTTCCTAAAAACATTGTTGTTTCTTGTATTTAAAATGCATCTATTAATTCCAATTTAAAAATATTCTAAGTGGTATAGAGAAAGCGGGAATACAATTTCTTAATATACTTATTTATAGTAAACCATAGACTTCTGTAAATAGATAAGAAATAAAAATAGAGCTTTGAAACTCTAAACTGACCATACGTAAAAATACATAGAAAGTATGAAAGTATATATTTAATTAATGGGAATGCGCTCCAGTTAATTAACAAAACAGTCTTAGCATAGTATGGACTTAGTTTGTGTAACCAAGACAGCCACAATCTTGCGGGTCACCGACGGCATTATTGGAATGCCCTCAGCACGGCCCTTAATTGAATGCCCATTCAATCATTAAATTTGCATTCTTTTTAAATAATTGATTTTTCATTACTATCTTTAGGTAGATACAAACCTCTGTACTTAATGAATAATAAGAATTAAACGTTTAAATATTTAATCGGTGGTCAGATATACGAGTATAAGGTTGTCCTTCTGTGCCTAAAAAATAGCGCCGATTTTTGGGTGAAGACATACATACCATTTCTTCACAATGTTTTTCTGTTGTAACCCTCACCGTGTTTGCAAGTGTTTATTGTGTACATAGAAAGAAGCTGTAGTGCCGAATTTGAACTCCCGGTTGAGAATCGCACTCTCCAGTTATTAGTAGTTTAATTTATAACACTGTAAAAAATGAGCCTCAATCCTATACAGAGGAAATAATATTATAATATATAGCGCCCTGTAACGTATTGAGCATATGAATCTACACAAAGTGAGATATTTTACGTAATCTTAAATTATGCTTTAATTTGTAATGTTATCTATTTTAATTCATGAATTCTGATTGAGTGATAGATGGGAAATCCGGACAGTAAATAGGTCATTGATTACAAACGAAATCCCGGGAATCCCATCCTGGCCGTTTCCATGGTGATAAGCTTTTCGACGTTGCAGGATGTTAAATTGAGCATCAGTTAGCACTATTTTAAGTGACCCTGCTCTTTGCTTCTAATTCATAAGAAGGTAAGACACCTGATGTATAGGAAATAGATTTTTTTATTATTTTGGCGTTAAAATCTTTTTATATCACTTGATTCTACGTAAGTATATATTCAAGGAATAACACTGAAGATTTTTACGATAGAATTAATATAAATTAGCAAATTTCTGAAAATTCTATGAATTTATTATGAGATCTGTATAATTTCTTTTACCGGTCTTTGGATGAATGCTAATTTTGAATTAAATTTTCTTTAGCGCCTGAATGATTTTTCCTTATTTGTACTTCATGATTGTGATTTAGGTCGATGGAGATATTTTAGTGTCCTAATAATTTTTCTTTATAGATTTGAGAACATCAGTGCCTTTCAACTCGAAAATTGTTTTGCTAAACCTGAACCCCAGAACCTTATAACGAAGTTTCAGTTGTCAACTAAACCACGAAGGTAAACGGCAGTTAACCCTAATTTCTGTCACTTTGTTATTAAAATGGTTTATGATTATACAATATTTCATCGCCTCATTCCATTCCTTGATATAAGATCGCAATAACAGTTTTCCAGGAAAGTTAGAAAATTTCATATTTAAACACGAAAAAGTAGGAATAAAGCTCCAGACCAAGTTCACTGTTATGTAAAGTTGAAACCTGGAGTTTTGAAAGTTTATTCAATATACTTTTAGACGGATCTAAGGTGTTATATATTTCTTTACAAAATGTATTTATACTTCGCAGATGAACTTCGTTGTAGGAAAAAGATTTTCCTTTTTACACAGTATTGTATTGAGTTTCATTGACTGGTGCATTCTTCTTATTATAATACTTAGAATGCCCAGTATTATCACATGAATCAAATAATTGTTTCAACAATACATAAAACAAACTAGCTTTTCAACATAAAAAAGAGTTTTAAAGAAGCCGATATTTGACGTCGTCATTTTTAAATTGTAATAATAAACATCTCTCCTTACTAAATACCTCTATTCCCTGTTTCTATAATCAAAATACGAATCGTTATTGCTGTTCTATATCTGCAAGTAAAAGTAGATATTACTGTCATATTTCATAGAAACCTACTACCTATAACTCGTATGTAGTTTATATATTAAAACCCAGCATAAATGAATGTATGACGCCCACGCGTATTAACTACTGATAAAATTATAGACAAAGCAAAATATAGAAAGTCTATAGTTTATTGCCACTGGAAACAAAACAAGCAAAAGTATTTAAGTCGAGTAAAGCAAAAGATTAGAAGTCTTATAACACTTGCATTGAACGTAAGTGTAAAATCCCAGGTGTATTGCTTAACCGCAGGTGTATCGTTTACCAGAAGGCGTACAGCATTCAACCGCCAACCACACCTGCACAAGACGGGATTATGCGATTTGGATTTAAATGACTAAGCAAAGCAGTTGACAGTAAATTTCATGCAATGTTGTAGAGCTGAGACCAATACACACAAGACTTATAAATTACTTTTTAGTCCCAATATGAATATGCTTATTACTTCTATGTTCCGAATTAACGTAAAGGGCATAACCCAAAATGTATCCAAGCATATTTTGAATAATATGAAAAATTTAATAGGCGATTACAAGCCAAGAACATGGTTGGCAATTATTGTATGGTCTATTGAGATTTGCTTGAAACCAGAGAGACAGAGGAGACATTATAGTATGTATATGCGTAGGACTCCAAGTGCCAATATTCCATACTGGCGAGGCATGGCCTAAAAAACTTAATGGTGTATTTTTTGTAACAACTCCACTTGTAAATCGATCTCAGACCTAATTACTAATCACTAGACAAAAGCAGATAACTTAAAAGACAAACTCGTTAAACATTATTATCTAAATGTGTATCTAAGGCAAAATTTAAATGTCTGCTTTTCTACACATTTAAAACGGATATTTCATTTGTTTCATAATTCCGACGCGCAATTGAAATGCGAGGACATTATGCATGCAAACGTCCTTCCTTCATGACGTATAGTCGCTATACTAATTATGTAGTCATCTTCAATGTTGGATAACCACCAACTATAATACCATATATGTTTTCTTTAGAGCAAGTCACACTGAAATAACATTTTTTTCTTCAACACTAATATTTTCCATAATACGTCATTAGAAATTTTTTGATACTATGAGTTGTAGCTCCCTAGAGTTGATAATTTCACGTGAGCAATTTGAAAGAGATAATAGTCATACAATGCTTCAAAATGAAACATCCCGATGGAAGTTGATTGACGTTGATTGTCATGTTTTCGTCAGAAATGAATCCGGGAATTTTCCGATGGGAAAAGTTTCCGAAATTGTACGAATACAAAATTTCATGCTTTTAATTCTAATTCACACCGGAAAGTGACTTGTAATTTGAAAAATTTAAGGTCGTTTATCCGGTCGTTTACGGCTACGGACCATAGTCATACGGTATTGCAGGGTCAAAGGCTAATTTTATTTATCAAAATTAATTTATTCATATCGGTATAACTAAGAACACATATGAACGTGAATTTTAATTTTACTGGTCAATATGATTATTTATTATATATAGATTATATATTTTCAGCCGAGTTTAGATATAGCAATTGAAATAAGTCATAAGATTCTGATATGATATGATCTAGTAAAAACACCTGCCGAGGTGTTCACTGTACACTTCTTTAAGGAAAAGACTGTCTAAAGTTCATAACGTAATATTAACAGTTAAACGTCGTACAGTTAATATTCCGAATAAGCACTTAATATTAAGTTCAACTAACCAAAAAATTATCATCAATCATCAGCGCTACCGATCGCGATGTCGAAAACTAACAGTACTAAAATTGATTTAATGAAAATACCCTGAGTTTTTTTAAATTGATTAATATTAATAGGTTACGCACGCCTTTAATATCTGTATTTTTTTTAATCAGCAGAATTTATAGTAATTGATAAGTTTATAAATAGAAAATCATCAATATTTTGGCTTGTTCCATTAACTCCTTGCGTAGAACTTGTATTAAATATATTATTATCCTAAACCAGCTTTTGCGGTGACGTTATTAGCTGAACGGTGACAGTAAAGAACGGGGTCTCACAATGCGAACTAGACTTATTGCAGGCCATCGTTCAAAGTCACGCAAATACTCGGATGGAATAAATAAAAAGCCTTGATATGTGGACGAAACCGATATTGCTCGTGTAAGCGACGAATTCAGAATATTGCCTTTGAAACAAACGAATGTGTAAATGAATATTTGTGAAGTAATCAAAATTGCAAAAGAAAATACGTATTTTGAATAATACTATACTTTATTTACTTTTGGCTGTTGTAACTGTGTTTTTAATAAACAGTTGATTTATTCTATAGTATCTATCTATAACAAATAATCAAGATGGATTACTACATACATACTTAAAGTGTAAGTAATATGTTAGCTATTCCGAGGTCTAAGTCTTTTAATATAATATTTGTTAAGAATCACAACTAGGCCCATATAAACCCCTGCCATTGTATTTAGAAATAACTACTATAATGCCATATTGTCATACACAGTAAACACATCACAATCTGACATTTCACGCATTGCTTTTGAATTTTGACACATCATGTTGTCTAAATTGATAATTGACTATCATTTCGAACGCATGATAGAACGCAAATATCTGTAATAAATTTGTTAACAATATAAACAAATTATTTCTGTCTTTAAATACTAAACTACTATTACAAAAGCCACGTTAGGAAGTTCATATATGTAATAGATGTCGTGTTGTTAATATGTATGGACTGTCTTGAACTTTGAAGTATGTCTTCATGTACACAGCTGCGAGTAAATCTTGGGCTATAAAATGTCTAGACCAAACAGATCTGAGCTTAGTGAATATACCTAGTAAATCTATTACGTTAGAAGAGCTAACGAGCGTGGGAGATATTTGTACAATGTTTTTTTTGCCACAATCATTAAGGGTTTCCATTGGATTGATTGCCTGAAGAATAATAAACCAAGAGTTATCATGCCAGTTGCTCTAGTATGTTCAACGCCCTTGATATGACAAAAGGCTAAATCTAGAGTTGTATAAAAGTTGCCTACTTAAAGATGTTGCGCCTACTAAATGCTGTCTATGACATAATCGACATCATTATCTGTTCGCAGAACGAGAGAGCTAACAGCGATATTGTATATCCTGTATAATTAGTATTATATATTTTCTTTTATTTAAATTCGACATTATAATATTGGCTTAGCACTGTAAGGATAGTGTATGTATTTTTATAAATAAAATTATTTGATTTCTAAGTTCAAATGCTGGTGATTTCGTAAAAAGAAAGACAACGAAATTGTCTGTTCTGTGGCTAATTTATGCTATACATTAAATTTCTAATTTATTTTTGTATTTCAAATCACCTCACTCAACGATTTTTACTGTTATATGTATCCCTGATAATAATTAGTTGTTAACAATAAGTGTGAAGCTTAATTTAACAATTAGTCAACCTTTAGTAATGGACGACTCTGAGTAATGATGGAAATACATATAGAAAAGTTTACAATTTAATTTATATATTATTGAAGTATTTGTATGTTAAGATCCAATCGTCAAAGTAAATTGCTCGATCCTGTAAATAAAAATCAAACCCTCATTTTGCCAATTGATAAAAGTACATCATTTAAACGAATCCTTTGATGTTTAGATTGAACTAAATTGGATTTGGAAAATTCACGAACGATTACTTTATTGTTTAATAAGTTAAATATGAATCAAAAGACATGGCTTTAAAAAAACTAAAGGTGCAGTTTGAATTTCGAACAATTTCGTTGTTTCTTGTATGCAATCAGAAATCTTTATATCATCTAATTCTATTTTTCTTTGTATAATTTTAACTTTTAAAAATGAAGGAAAGTTTTATGGTTATATATGGTGCTGCGAGATATTAATTTCGCGTACAGCGGAAGGAAATGGAAACAGTGACGTATTGCAGTCATGTAGCGGGATGGATGCGAGGATTTGTCTTTCTCTGTTATTAGATTCCTGTAGGAGTTGAATTACTAACATCGCGCTAATGTTGGCCTTAAATTGAAAATTACATAGTTCTGCCATATAGTGCATAATATTCAAATTGTTTGTAAATAAAGTATCTTAAGAAAGTATTTTTATGCCTAGCCTTTAAATCTGAGACGTTGATTTCTCAGTATTTCCCGAGAAACAAAAATAGAAGTGTTTACGTTCGTCCTATTTATAGTCCAGTCAAAATAGGCATTTGACTTAGCCAAAATTCGCATAGAGCTGAAAATTGGCAGAGACGTTAAATACATCATTATAAATGAAATGTCAAAAATCCCCTTCGATACAACTTCTGCAAAAAAATTATTCAAGGTCAAAAGTATACAATTAAGGTTTTTTCCATTTTTCTCGAAAACAGTTAGTATTATCGTGAAAATAGATCAGACAAAAGTTGTAGATCATACAATTCTCTACAAAAATGGTTCAGTCACAATTTCTCTTACGACTCACCATTCATGAGATATCGCGGTTTTAATCATTAGAAAATTCATATTCTACATAATATGCACACATTTCCGCACCACCTATGAGGTAATGTACTTGGCGCATTTTTTTAACGTGGTTTCCCTGTAGGTTTACTCCACGATCTATTGTAATAAAGAAAGTTTGATCAGATCGTATCCTATTAATTGAAAGAATAGTAATATTGCTAATGATTATAGTGGAATAGGTTGGTTTTTTCTACATGTCATTATATAAGATAATTGTCTAATTCTACTTCAACAATTATTTCTTCGTCTTCATTCTCTTCTTCTTGCAGATTGATATTGAATTGAATATCCTCTCGAATAATTGCTGAAGCAGCTTTCAATATTCGGAATCGTTCTTCGTTTGTATTTTGTTTTTTATTTTCATACCAAGCTTTATTAAGAATATCGTACTGATTATCAATAAAACAGATAATTGTTAAGCTTCCTTTCTTCTCAGTTATAATAATTTTATCACCATACTTTAACTTTAATCTTCTTTTAATTGTTTTATTATCTATAGTTGGATTTTTGTCGATATCTTTCAATTCTTGTAATGAAAATTGGCAATCATCATTATTTTTAATGTACTGAAATATTTCCTCCATCGCCAAGTTTACTGAATCATCTTCGGGACGACCGACTTTATATCCCGTGGTAGGTCTCAGAAAGATAATATAACAGTTATTGTGGTACTTAGCTTCAGCAGCAATTAAGTCAAATTCATACCCATTGCGGCATAACAGCTTTTGCTACGTCACCAGAACGAGTCCGAGCTACGTTTAAAATGGAATCTTTAAATTCAAGTGTAATACGTTATAAATTTTACGACGAACATTCTGCGCTTTCTTCTTTTCAGCTTCTTCATTTGCTTCATCGCCGCAAAATAAACAACATTTTTTAAAGTTGAAATCTGGCTCACTTACTCGTGCTCTAGTATGAGGTGGACTTATCGTGGATGTACTACCTTCTTCTGGCTCGCGCTGTCTTTTAGCTGCAACAATACTACTCTTTCGAGTATACATTTTACGACACTGCACGAAATGCAGGGACTGTCACAGATTGCTTGTCTTTTTAAGTATTCAAAAAAATTATCATTTCTTTCAACACTTGCATCAATCAAAGTCTTCATTCCACGATCAACAACAACGACTTCACTTTCTTTCAAAGGTTTATCACAAATAAAACAAACTTCTGACATTTTGTTTAAATTTTTAAAAAGACAGCACAAATTAAAATTGAAAATATTACCAATAAGCACGTCTGCTCACTGCACAGGAATTTTCAAAACTAACAGTATATACTGAGTCATTTCATTTACTTCCTTCAAAACTAGGCAGGTATGCGACCCTCCACAGTCAAACAATGACGTAGCTAGCAGATTTTACTCAAGGTTACCGACGAAGGGAATTAGGGACTGACAGTATAGTCTTATATTTTAAAATCCTCATTTAATTTATACAAGTTTTATTGTATAAGTAACACAAACGAATAGTTTCTTATTTTCATTTATATTGAACGTCCGGTGACGTATACAGACTGCATTTTGTGCATAATATTATGACGTAAAATATGAATTTTTCTAATGATTAAAACCGCGATATCTCATGAATGGTGAGTCGTAAGAGAAAAAGTGACTGAACCATTTTTGTAGAGAATTGTATGATCTACAACTTTTGTCTGATCTATTTTCACGATAATACTAACTGTTTTCGAGAAAAAATGGAAAAACCTTAATTTTATACTTTTTGACCTTGAATAAATTTTTTTTTGCAGAAGTAGGATCGAAGGGGATTTTTGACATTTCATTTATAATGATGTATTTAACGTCTCTGCCAATTTTCAGCTCTATGCGAATTTTGGCTAGTTATGACTTATTTTTTGTCTATTTTGACTGGATTATTACGTGGGATCCGTTTTAATTAGCCACGGATCACGGCGTTTTGTATTCATCAATACAATAATCCTAAAAATAATGTTTAATTTGTAGTTAATAAATATTCAAAACAATAATATGTAGTGTAAATAAAAAATAGTAAAATTAATACACTTTTAGAAAGAGAGTTGGCTAATTCAATCGTATACCAAGATGGACGACAACTTATATTATTTAATCATAATGAACAGAGGAAAGTGAAATCAGTAGCATCAGTTTGAATATAGAACGAAATTCAAATTAAAGACAACTTAAGTGAATGACAGAGAATGCTCTAATTAGTAGGTATCTTAAATCTTTTTAATGAATGGTGAAGTTGTCTGCTATTCCACAAATGATAAATAGACTACGTTAAGTACGTGTAATCTTTGTTTTTGAAGTTATACTTCTTTTGGCGCGTTAGGGAAAAATATGAGAGTTAATTTTTACGATGCGCGCGCACACCGTCACAAAAAACCGACACCCTGAAGTTAGCTATAGTTAACATTTTAGTTTTTGCTATTGTTAGTTTTCTTCAAACGTAGAATAAAATTTTTGAAAATATTTTTATCTCGTTACGCCAAAGAAGTATAACTTCTAACGCGTGCACATAAAAGTACACACACGTTTTTTTTACTTTTTCAAATCTCCTTAGCGCGTGGACTAGAATCGTGTCATAACATAATAATTAAAATTTACAATAATTAATGAGTGCGGTAAAAACGAGTACGATATAAATGTCAAATTTAATAATGTTGTTATCCTTAGAAATTTTTAATTTACTGACATTTCTATATACATTTATCTAAGAGATTCCTTCCTGGCCTAGGGACCCGATTAGGGTTATATGGGCCAGAATTGAGTTATACGCGCTATGTGCGTTTATTCACAAATATAGTTTCTGCCTCACTAAATACATTGGCTTAAACTTAAATGATAAGTATCGCTCTAAGCTGTGAAAGAAACAATATTGAGTTTCCATTCAAAAATATGTATATTATCTTGATCGATGCTCTCTTCTATCGTGACTTGACCTGAAGTTAAGTGCCAATTCAACAGTTTTGAATAGAATACTTAACATATTCTATTTTCCTTACATATACTAAATTGTGTGTCTAAAGACAAAATAAATATGAATTTATGCCTAGTTTACAGTCTCGTCTCTAACTTCGTACGCTTATACGATTACTGTAATAACAATTGAAGGCTAAGTAGACAATTATTTCTACTCATTTTGTTTCCGACACTTCCGCCAAACATTAATGAGTTTTAGTTTAGTTTTGACATATATTCTATTTTAAATCAGTGACAGTTTTATTCAATACTTTCTCTACCAGCAGAATACTAGTGTTATACAGATAATAATTTAAACGCGTTCGAAATTAAAAAAAAAAACACAGTTCCATAAATTTCATTAAAGTGAGTGAATTTCTTAGAATATTATTATTGTAGTAAACAAACAATGTGTTACGAGACAATGTGTCTCGTAGATGCACCATATTGCTCTTGAGCAATACCAGGTAATCTGAAGCATACCATTATTTGAAACAATGTTTGATTACATCAAACAAGGGCGGTTTCAATATTAAATACTGATATTGTATAATGAGTTGGTACCCAAAAAATGTAAATGAAAAAAGGCGGACAATACAAGAGATGGGAAGATGAAATAAAACTGGTTGCAGGCAGAGTTAGCTCACGAGTAGGGCGAGAAAGGGCACAATGGAAGGCTCTGGGGGAGGCTTTTGCGTATGTTTTATGTAAGTTTGATTTTTTTAAATTAAAAAAAAAATTAATAGTGAAAGATAATTATTTTATTTATACTGAACTGGTTATGTAAAAGAATACTTTTCTTAATGTTTCCTTAAGAATCTGTCCTTAATACAATAACTATTGTGATTTGACTACTTTGTATTAGATAAGTCGTGTTAAATTTACAAGTTATTAGAATTTGCCGCATTAATAATACTTAAAATGATGGTAATAATTTAAATTAATTAACGGAGTAATCAAATAACTAAATTACACCATTTAATTATGAGCCTTATTCTGCGAATTCTAAACCAGTTGAATGCCAGCAATTAAAAGGGATTATCGAAGATCGAAGTTTCGAGAAGTACGTGAAGGGTGCCAGTGTGCTTCCGTTGCTCGTAAAAGAACGTAACTGCTGTGAATAGATAATAAGGGTTTTATTAAAATTCCTTGTCCTTGTTTTGCCATTCGTGGGGCAGCTTTGCGTAGCTTTTGTTCGAGGCACGCGCGCGTGACGTTTATTGTGACGTTACTTAGAACACCCCCTTTTGATAAAAAATAAAGTTTTACCAGCCGGTGTATTTTGTCTTTTTATACCGAACAACTTTTTAGTGATCTTTGACAAAGTTTGACAGGCATTATAATGATAAAGTTGAATAAAATATAGCTTTTTATTAGGATTATTTATTAGTGTCAGAAACCGTGACGCCGTGGGTAAGAGTGAAGATGAGTTGCAGCTCAGTTTCATCATCGGACGTCCAGGCAAAATACGAAATTCCACCAGTATCACCTTGACGTCCGTCGTTCCACAACTGAGCGTTTTTTAAGGCAGTTTTTGCCGCGCACACCACTATGTGGAACCAGTGAAGTATTTCCGAACCAATTTGACTTAGGGTCCGTCAAGAAAAGAGCGTACCAATTTTTAAAAGGCCGGCAACGCACTCGCGAGACCTCTGGCATTGAGATTGTCCATAGAGGGCTGTATCACTTAACATCAGGTTAGCCTACTGCCCGTTTTCACCCTGTTCTATAAAAAAAAAGAAAAAATTGTTATTTTGCGATTATCGCATGTGTCTTATAGACAGTCGTTGGTGGGCCTAACCATACTTTAAGTCGTTCTCTCTCATCTGGATCTTATCTTCAATGGACTCTGATGAATATTGACATTTAAAAATTCACTGTTCATTTAATTAAGTAATCACATTATATTATGAAAACATAGCGGTCTTGTGAGTTAATCATATAACATTGGCAACTCAATTAACTTTTAATTGTTGAATGAAACGAAGTGAAGAAAATTTTAATTATTCAGCAGGTCATTAATCGAGTGATCCTAGCGAGTGCTGACGGCTCAGATTTATAAGCAGATGTAATATATTTTTAATTAAAGCGACCAATATTAATATGAAAGATGATTTGAGAAATAATAGGATGATTAAGAATCCTACACATGTTATGTATATTAAGGATAAAATATCCTTCTCTGCAATTTAAATTTATATGTTAATAAAGTGGTTCAAAGTTTCTCGTTTTGCAGGGTAAGGCATAGGTACTTTAAGAAAGAGCCAGAAGAGTAACTTTGAAATACTAATCCATGCCATTTAATACTGTAGAATTAAAAAAAAAACATTTTCACAAATTGAACCAAATGTCAGGAAGTTTATTATTTATTTTGCCGTATAGCAAAGATATCAACTTCCATCAAATTGGAGTATAGAGACCAGAAACATTGGTTTTTAGAGCAGCAGTGGGATTTAATAAATCTGCTCTATGCGAAACAACAAAATTCAATTTTCTGGTCAAATGAATCACTTGTAGCAAAGTGCAACTCGACTGCGGTCGGTTTTTTGCAATCATCTCGATACATTGTTTGCGCCTACCGATATTGAGTATTGCATATTGAAAAACAAATGGTTAATAGTTATAGAAAAAGTTCATGATCAGTTTTGGCTTAGTGCAAACTCAGGCTGTGCGTCCTTTTGAGTATAAGGCCGATCTGGCCTTAAATCAGTCAAAATAACTAAGGATCGATTATAAGTTTGTACTATGGTTTCGCAGCAGTTTTTGGAGCTTAGTTGGATGGTTATCCAAATAATTGTAATTAGTTTACAAATAATGAAGTGGATAAGTACGGCTGCCTAAAGGCCTTGTTAAAGATTTTTACTAACAACGAAAACCAAAACACACATTTAGAGTTAGTGCTTTATGTCTGTATTCGTTTCTCAGTCGCATAATACTGTAATTACATATCGTTAAGCTATTTCAGAAACCAAGCTACTACGAGAGTATATTTGTCGTTCTCCGGATTTATAAATTTTGTGCTGTCATGTTTTGTTTTGCTTTGCTTTGTATCATATATGTATGTTATCAGTGAAACATTTTGTGGATACATCCAATGTGTTTATTTTATGTTTTATTTTTTAACTTTTTTTTATTGTATAGAGATGTATCTGTTTTGTTTCCAAATAAATAAAACATAAAATAAAATATGTTTATTATGGAACATCACTTATTCCACGTCATTAAATTTGAATTTGTAGGCATCCCTACTCATCGGCAAAGAAATCTCGGTACTCTTTTAAAATAGCAAATCATCAAACAACACTTATTTTAAAACAAATATCGCAAATTAATTAGAAGTAGCCTGTCCCAGGCCCTTTTATCAACTAGATAATTGTTAACTTTATAGTAAGCCTTTTTACACAGCTTTTCTTAAATACATTTCTTAAATTTATTAAAAGGCAGAGATAAAAGAGCCTCTGGGATTTTATTAAAGAAGAGTATTCCCTTTCCCAAAAAAGAATTACTAACTTTAGATAGTCTAGTACGGGGAAATTGCAGCCTGCGTTTGTTCCGAGTATTAACATTGTGCGTATGTTCTATTGTAGTAAACTTATCACTATTTTTGAATACATACATAATATTTTCATAAATATATTGCGAGGGAAAGGATATTTATCTTTAAAAGATTCCCTACATTTTAAATTATAGATAAAGTTCAAAGATACTTTATTTCTCAAAGAATTACATTCACTTAGCGAGAAAATTTAGAGTAAGTTAGTTATGTACATCGTGTTATGAAATTATTTGAAAATACACTATATAAAATAAAAATATTAGTTTCTAACAATATGTACCATATTTGTTACAAAAGTGCAGGTAGGTCGCATCGATGTTACAACAGGCATTATGTGACAATGAATAGTAATAATTTCTAAGACGCTCGCAGACATAAGTAAATGCTAGAATAGCCTTTTTGATGTTTTGTAAATAGATTGCACGAACAGCCCTCTTCTGCAGGATGAAAATAGTTTCGAATAAATAAATAAGTACCAGTAATCGTACATACGCACTTTTCTGAAGTTAGTTTTATAAATAAAAATGGTAAAGTAAAGTATGGACACGTTGATTGATAGTTGATACTATATGAAATTGTAACAATGTTTATAATTTATTGAAATGAAACTTCTTTATCGGGGTTGGAAAAAATTTTAGTGTAAAATTTTTGCGTTACGCGTCACATTTTTCCGTTACGCACCATGTTGCTTTTTGAAGTCAAACTTCTTTATCGGCGTTAAAATATGACATATAGTATGTTTTTGACTTTGAAGTTTGACAACGGCTTACATTTTCGACTTGAAATTTGCTAATCGCAATTTGCAGCAATTAATTTGTAAATTGTATGCTAGGCAGTGTATCAAAAATTTACTGTGTTTAAAGAAATAGTTTGGGACCTCTAAACTTAAAACAAACCAATTATGGCTCTGCGTACAACAAAGGTTTTATATAAGTTTCACTTCTTACGTGTGTACACCTAGTACACGCACACTTTTTTTTTAATGAAAGTTGTTATAAATACATTATTAATTACTTTTAATAGACATTAAATAAATTACAATAGCAATCAGTGTAAAAGCTTAGGTGCACATTGAATACGCAATGGAATTCCTGTGTGTAGTCCACCTGACCAACGCTTTTTGTTAATGTTAAATACACTTTATCATAACAGGCTAACCTAATCCTCAGAAACCTTTGTATTAATATTATTTACATAATACATTTGTTTATTTTGCTTACATTTGTATAATGTTTTTCTTACCTTTGAAGGAGGTATGGTAATATAGCATTCAGTTGCCCTATTACCATATTTGGCCATTATGCCGCTCCCCCGTCGTTATAATACCACCTTGGATACTTTATTACTTCATCTAAGTGAATTATGTTCTTAGAAGAGGATTACATTGTATAATACACGTATATTTGGTGCCCTACACATATGTATTTTCATTATCATATGTACTTAATATAAACTCGTGTATATACTTTTTTTAAAGAAGTTGTGGCCTGACTTCATCTAGAATGCCCAAAGGTAGCTGAAGTCGAATTTCCGTGACATGCATTTTCACGTTGTTTACGGTATAAAGTCAAGTCAAATAAATGTTTTAATCACAATTTCGGCACCCAAGTTTGCAGTTTTGATATACATTATATAAATGATACAGAAAAACTTGAAAAATTCCCTAACTGGGTTAATTTTTACCGGAGAAAGAAGTCATAGTCCTTTTTATGTAAATTTTTAAGCGCTACCAATTTTACGGTGAACTTTTTGTCGATCTTTTACCGTTTTCTAATATAACGTTTTATTTTCCGGGGTTGCAAACACGATAACCTTCACACATTGTTTTTTTATCATTAAAACTTCATTATAATGCTAAGTTGAGTGCTGAAATTGTGATTTTAAAATTTATTTACATGGACTATTTAATTTAGCATTAGCATAATTTGATCTTTAATAATTTTATATATTACTATTAACGTCAGACTTAAATACTAATAAATACTAGTATTACTGGGTTCTGGGTTCTTCCAATTTGTTAGTCAACTTTCATATAATACCTCTCTTTGATACTACTATTTCATAAGAGCTGTATCGAGAACTCTCGAAGCTCTTGAAATCCGCCCGCCCACGACTTTTGTCCGGCCTAAACATAATTAGGTAAATCTTTACATAAATGTATTATTAGGGCCGACCCAATTTGTTTATTCGACATACATTAGAGTGAGTAATTGTAGTTAATATTTGAAATAGAAAATCCCTTTCTAGGTGATCTTTTATTTTATTTTGGAGAATGTAAAGCAAAGGTCGTTGCGTTTGATTGTGATTCGCCAACAGCATCCAATGTCCAGTCACATACACGTGACGTGATCCTTCTTTCCATTTGACTGATTGCAGCCAAACCATTAATGCGTATTAATATATTTGTTGTCGAGCTGGTAAATACAGAAGGCTTTACTTTAAATGTAATAGAACTACTAATTGCCCTTAACCAAATAACGCCTGGTGAAATTATATCTTGACTATTCATATAATTAAACTTTTAGATTGGGAACAAAGTTTAGATTCATTTTTACATCAAGTAGAGCAGTAAATTTGTTCGTAGCAATTTCAGTCAAATCCATCTTTGTCACTTTTATTTACGGAGACTAATGTCACGTCAGCACAGTGCCTATCTAAAATCGTTGCGTGCAAATAACACTTTATAATTGCAAAAAAATGTCATCAGCGTTTTTATACATCAAATTATGTCTACAATTTAAATGCCTCTGTTTCTGTTACCCACGACAATTATATTATGTATCACTATCGGAACTGCAACAACCACCTTGAATGTATGTAACAAAGATGGCCTTAAACACCGAGTCACAACAGTCGTCTACCCCTGTTGAAATACGATTATTACCATTTATATATTCTTCAATAAACTAAGTTGTTTGTTAATTAGTGTTAAACTCCACTAGCAACTAAACATTAAACATAAATAACAAAAAAAAATCTATCGCAATGTTATAATGCTAATGGTAATATGCTAAATACAGCATACAAAATCAAAATTTCTAACAAACAATACAAAATAAATTAATAAAAGCACTATTTAGATATCATTTTTTAACACAGACTAATAAAATCTACTAAGAAACCAAAAATTATGCTATTATCGCCGATTATTAGGCTTATCTTGCCGAAGCCGCGTAAAAATTATTTAAAGAAGTCTATTAAGTATGAGTTTTTCAATTATTTAATTAATTTAATTATTTAATCAATTACCGTCTAAAATTTGTAGTATTAGCGCGTTTAACTAATTCAAAAGGGCATTAAAGATATATATATCAGAATAAGCCTAGTAGACTTAAATTAGGACCGCTGATGGCGACGTGTATCTCGTTCGTATATATATTAAGTTTCTCATGTAAATAAAAATACATTTTTGTAATGAGAAATAAAGTTCTTTAAACATTAAACATTATAATTATTAATAAATATGAACATGCATCTATAATCTAAAATCTAAATCTAAATAAAAATAATAACAAAAACCTATCTATTGTCTATCAAGTACCATTATCTATATTATTCCTTATCATTAACAAATACTCTAGAACCTTAATTAATAAACGGTCCTAATACCCGTACTCTAAGGGTCGTTCGGTCAAGACCTTGTCACCTCAGATAAAGCCGTGATGTAAATAAATGGGACAACTTTGACAGTCAAAGGACAACTCGTGAATCTTCGCCAGTTAAGATCGATTAATCTCAAACTAACTCTAGATATCTGGATTGCTTTATTTAGTTTAGAATGGTAACGGTAATTGAAATAGATAATCTTAATGGGAATGTATAAGTACTAACAGTGTGATGTAATATAAATATGGAGTACTCTGTGTACATAACTCTGTGTACGCTTACTCCTAAGGTACACTTACAAAATTTGGAATGGGTATGGTGTTTAGCTTAAAGCACATATATAAATGCATAGATAGATAGATAGGGAATCAAAGTTTGTATGGACGTCGTTAAGACAACACTTGTCTTGTATCCTGGACCCAATGGATGTCTGGACCCGGACGAAGTCGCTAAAACTAGTATAAAAATATTAAACAATATTGTTTGAAGAGTTAACGAGTTAACGAAAGCAATTTCCTTATTTAAATTTAAAAATCAAGTGAAGGGCTGCAATAGCTGTTAATCAAATTAATATTTTTTATTTACTCCGTCTTTCTACGCGTTGCTATTACAAACTTACAGATTTTATTTACTACATAGTGTACATTAAAGATCGTTTCATTACTACATAGAGTGTTGTGTATTATTTATGAACGGATAATACACACTCGTACTCCTTTAGAATGTATGAACGAGAAAGGAAATGGAAAAAATTAAATATTAAAATGCTGTAAAATAATTACGAGCTGAAGCTAGTCCAATTATTGTATGCGTGTATTTTATTTGTTACTAAATATATAATACAATACGAAATGAATATAAATTGTAAATATTTTATATTTAATCGGTATGTCATAGTAATCGAACTATTTAATTTATAATGAAAAAATTACTGCCCACTTCTAAAGTTAAAAAAACCAAAAACCAATGTAAATTTAAATGAAAACTGAAAATTTAAGTGAGTCGCCGTTACTAATGACCAAAAAGCAGTTGACAGATTAATAACTTGCTTTCCTTTTAGTTCGCTGAAAAGTTTTTCCATAAACTATTATTAGTTATAAAGTGGCTTTTATTACTTTTTACAAGCGAGGATAGTTGAAAATTATTAATGACTTATTTTTCTTATCCATTATTTGTTGAACACTGGGAAACATTTTATGTTTGCGTTCTCAAAATTCATGATCAATAAAATTTTGATTATGACTAACGTTAAACAAGTGTTGCTCGCTATTTAAGTAAATCTATACAAATTAACAAACTCATACGAGCGCCTGAGGAGTTTTTGAATTTATGATATGCAAAGAAACATGCTCACCATTTTGCCATTTTTATTTTAGTATAGAGAAATTCGAGTGTCAACTTAGAAACATAATATATTTTTTATGCCATACTAGCGGACCTGGCAAACTTCGTTCCGCCTAACAGTCCAATAATATCGTGTTAACTTTAGTTAAACTTAATTTAAGATTTCATTAAGGTAATACATTAATACAACTTTTTTTGCAAATACAGAAATGTTTTATTGCTTGCCATTGCGAAAAAAGAATGGCAGTTTTACACGTTAGGCCTCTTCTCTCTAGCGCCAATATTGCGATACTGCATCTTAAAGCACTTTCTGATATACAACATTTTTTGTTTTGTTATCCGGTGCAAGAACTAAGTGGTAGAATTCTTTTATATTGTTACGAGCTAGGGGATCGGATAGAAACGCCGTAAATCTCTTCAAGGGTTTATTTTCAATTAAATCTACGAGGAATTTGTTAACACTAAAAACTGGAAATTACGCACAAAAATTCACTAAATAAACACACAAAATACTGTCACTAATTACTCTAATAACACGCACTTCACACAGTACTTGTATTCACTTTTCTTCACTATATTCGCACTTTGTCACTCCGGTGTTTATCGCTTGGTATCGCATTCAAAACTGAACTAATCGGTCGCGTTTCGGCTCGCTTATATATCCCTGGGAGCGATGTTCGAGAACTCTCTAGGCGGCAGTGCAACTGAGTAGCGATCGCACAATTCTAGAACGTGCGTACTAGCTATCTCTTTCGCACATTGCTCCGTCCTTGTCGTACGGCGTTCTAGAGTGCTCGGTCTAGCTTCGAGAAGGTTCCGATCTTCCTTCTCTCTCGCGTATCGTTCCGTCCTTGTCCCACACCTAGAAAATTCGTTCTAGAACATTCCTTCGTCAAAGGGGTATAACCAGGCCTGAAAACGCCTGAAAACGGGTTTCCTGAAAAGTGTACCATTCGACTACACGTGTTCTGAAACGGCCTGAAAAAATGTTTCAGGCTCCTGAAAACTAGGGTAACATTATGTAAATTGCGATTTTCTAATATGTGATTGACCCTCCCCTGAAACGGTCAGAAATCACATTTCAGCCTGCTGAAAAGTTCTCTAAGTAGTGGAAAAATCTAAAAACATTGCAGTCGACCCGTCTTCGTAACAATATGCGTAATTTTGTCAACAGATGGCACCACATGCTGTTTGCATTCGTATTTATTTATTTTTATTCGACAACTTATCCCATATTTTTTTACTTATTCTGCTGTTCGGAGCTAAGAAGAATCCACCAACAAAGAGATAACTAACATCGGTCCAGCCGATCTTGAGTTATTATAAGTGGTGTAACTAACACGACTTTGTTTTATATATTTAGACTAAATATATAATAACTATGTTGTATTTGCAATAATTATTCTTTCGCGATTAACTTTATACTTTTTAACGTCATCTATACGAGTATATATAAAAGGAATTGCTATTCGGTTGTCTCGCTGAAACTAAAGAATGGCTGCACCGATTTGGTCAATTATGAACGCGAAATATTTGTGGAAGGTTTTAACTGGAAACATATATAATGAGTAAATAAAAATACTAAAAACGACCATTGAAATGGTCATTTTATTTATAGAAGCCTTCAGGAGATTGTGTTTCATAGCTGTAGTATAAACTCCGGCCTCTTTGGTCTGTTTTAAATGTGTTATATAACCGGGTCACCTAGTATTTTATAAAAATATAAAGTGACGTCTTAAATATATTTGACTAAAAATTGTCAACAAAGCGAATATTTTTATAACGCAATTTCGTCCTAAATTCATTGCGCCCTTTGATTTTATACCCGCTGTGTAAATGCGATACTTTCGTTTTATAACGCACCATCAAAGTTATGTTAGCAACGTTTTAGGTAAATGGCTGAACAAATAACTCAGTTGTGCCGGATAAACGGAACTCCGTCCCACAGGCCACTTAAAACTTATATGGCTTGGATAACCTTATACCTCATGTATAGCTTAAGAAACATGTCTGACTGCACTTACTTAGTCTTGAACTATTAATCGTAAGATCTAGAATGAAATCATTTGTTTTTAATGATAAATGTTGCTATCAATGTTAATGCTCTACGCATTGTATCTTCTGTGCCTTGCACAAAATGATGTACTGGAAATCAAACCAAAACGTTTACTGCGTTGACAATGCTTAATGTTTGATTAGTTAACCACCGGTAAAATTGGTATATTTTGGGGATTGTTTCACTAGCGAAATGCTACCGTGTCTTTATGCCCGAAGATGTAAGTTATGCCTTTACGAGTTACCACAGCAGCCGCTAAAACTGTGACAAATTCATTCTGTAGCGTCTGAATGGATCACTCTAAATTTAAACTACTCTTTAGGACGATATTTTTTTTTCAGAAAGAGTAAATTACGCATTTTATCCATCGTTATATAGCCGATTCAAAAAGCACGACCTCTTGAGCATCACAGACACCACGAAGAAAGACTGCTTTCAAAGTTACATATTCTTAGCAGACAAAAGATATACCAGAATTTTATAATTTGTATTTATTTGTATCATCATTTGACAGAGTTTTACTAGTAAATTATAAGTTTGCAAACACTCTTGATTCATTCAAGATCAGAAAATCAAAGATTATTCGAGCTGAAATAATATAAGAAACTTTTAATTGAAATTGTTGTGGCGCCTTCGTCTTCAATATTTGATGAATATTTGGACGCGGTTACAGAAATTGTTACATTTGAATATTTGAATTGTTTAACTTGAATGAACTCATCAATAATAAATTGTTGTAGGTTTACTTTCAAATATTATATTTTAATTTTAACACAAAAAGTACAAATTTCATAAATACAGTTCTTGTAAAATTGTTACCATTCAGCGTTTTGAAAAGATCACATTATGTTCTATTTTTATTATTGCTTAAACATTATAAAGTAAGAGTACAAATGCACCTAAAAACCCCTAAGAGTTTTAACATTTGTGCCAGAAGGCTACCACAGTACCAATTCCTTTACTAAGAAACTAAAAAGTTGAGAGAAAAATATATTCAATACAAAAACGAAACAAAAACATTAAATGAACGTAAATAAAATATAATTATATATAATTGATTACAAAAGATTTTCTAAATATTTTAGTATTTCTATAGAGTTTGCATGGAAATTTTTGTAACAATAAAATGTACATATATGGAAATGATGTGCTCACTGCTCAAATCTATAACTACTACGCAGATTTTGCGTATCCAAGCCTAAGTTGGACCTAAGTATGAACCTGAAGTTCTAGGTTCGATGAATGAAACTGACACAGGACTTGCCGCGCCCTTACCATTTTTTCTTTTCTCTTAGTGAACTTAATATATATATATATATACTATATCTTAAAAAACACCTTTAGTCAGATATAAAAGTCACCGTGAGCGATTAAAAATTAAATATTTATGATAATAGAAAATTCGTTGCAAACTCTGTTAATAAATTATTTTACAGCCAACTACTAGGGAACCCATTTCATGTTAATTGGAGTTTCAGATGTCTTTTATTATTTAAGTTGTCGAATTAATTGTCTTGTTTGTCGACATTATAGACTATGTTTTTGAATATTGTATGAGATTTAACGGCTTAATGTTTTTACACTTTGCTCATGTTTTTGCTATAAAAATAAGACAGGAGTGCTTTTATATAGAACTAGCTGTGCCTGTCTTGTTTTTGTGTATTTTGACAATATTTTTTCGCCCTATACAACAATAATTGTTGAATTACAGACAATTTACATAAAAGTATAATAATGTATAGATATAAATGTCTCATACTATAGGCCGTAAACAAAACTCCAAACGAAATTTAGCAAATACCGAGAGAATTCTGGTCTTTGCAATTGTAGTCGTTCACTTCGTTAGGAAAATCTTTGTGTAGATGAACAAAAATTTTCCAAAATTGAATTTTGTCTTTATTTCCTTTTCCTATTCCTTTGCTCGCACTCCTATTAATGAGGTGATCGAACTCTTTGTTAAATTAATTATTGTAAAGGTGTCAAAAAAAATTCCATTATATACAAAATCTACGTCAAGCGGCGGACGGAAGTTAGTACTGACCGATAGGAATGTTTAGTGGTCTAATATAAATAAATAAAATTTAAAGGTCTTAATGACGGCTGTAACGCACTTGAAATTTCAAGTGGTAGAATTCGTTTCAAAGAATATTATGCTTTTATCTAAACAAATAATGCTATTAACGCATCATGAAGCAAAAATCTCGCCACAACATAGATTTAAGACATTCTAATTCATGAATTTATAATTAGATTCCAAGTTTGACTTACTATTAATCCTATTAACATACACACTGTGGGGAATGTGGTATATAATCAATATACATATAAACTTAGTACCTGTCATAAATGTTAATCGATTTTTAGTAATATAATTAATTAATATGTAAGTACTGGCTATGTAAAAAATAAATAAATCAGTGGCACTACACTACTTTTTAGATCTGGGCCTCAGATTTCTTTATCTGTTTCATGAATATTTGTAAATCTAATAGACAAGTAGGTGATCAGCGTCCTGTGCCTGACACACGCGGCGAATTTTTGGGTCAAAGGCAAGCCGGTTTGCTCACGATGTTTTTCTTCACCGTTCGAGCGAATGTTAAACGCGCACATAGACAGAAAGTCCATTGCACAGCTGGAGATAAAACATACGACCTCAGGGATGAGAGTCGCACGCTGAAGCCACTAAGCCAACACTGCTCTACGTGGTAAATTAATGCATATTATTACAAGATACCTAATTCTATAATACACTACACGCGATTGTCACCTAATCATAGTTTGCCCTATGTATGTAAATTTTCTATCACTGTTACGCTTTGACACAGAACATAAAAATAGGTATCACTAGCAGTTGACAAGTTAGCATTAGCTACTAAAAACGTTTTCGTTGTAAAATGTCAAGATTCAAATAGATGTTTATTTTATACGTCTGAACGAATAGAAAATGTAGAATATTCGAAGCATGATCGAGGAGCTGTCTAGCGTAGAATTCCGAGTAAACATGGCATGCAATCTTCATTTCAACGTTTGGTTATGGACGCCGTCGTCTATCGGAATAAACTCTGATAGTTACGGAATAAGTTGGAAAATAAACTGCGCCATAAAACGACCCTACGCTCTAAAAATGCATTAAATATACGAAATGTTTTCGTGAATATATCAAGAGTGCCTCAATTCACGAAATTTATACTTAGTGGAGTACATCGCAAATTCTGTTTGGAATGACTTAACAATTTTTTGAAAAAATACAGACTTTCGAATTTATATATACGTGTAGTTTTGTACCGTTTACAATATCACTTGGCTCTAATATCTTTAACAATGGTATTAAAAATGTAAACGTCTTGTATGCTTAATAACGTGTATTTTCACAAGCTTGTGTGTTGTGTCCAAGCCTCTTGGGGGGAAAGATTCAAAATAGAGGCTTAGCGCTAAGTGTCTGGTTGTCAAAAGATTGGATTTTGAAATATGGTGGTTATAGTATGCACTAAGCTATGACTGAATCTTATCCTAAAGAGCCTTTGCGAGTCGACCCAGACATTCTACAGGATTATGACCGACAAGGGAATCGTTGTGGCGCAATTTAGTTGTTTGCATATGTATTTGACCTAACAGTAAATTGTCATCATACCCGACATGCGATTAACCAATTGGTTGGGATTTATAACTCAGAAGTGAAGAACAAATTAAAAACTCATTATAATTCTTACCGGGTATCAAACATTCGTTCATGTAGGTAAACTTTTCACTTATGAACGTCCTAAAAACGAATTAAAATACTTATATACCATTTTATCTACTGTCCGTTCTCGGGAACGGACGAGAAGAGGCAAGGAACTTATTTTATCGACCCCAGATTTTCATTTCTTAGTCTTGAGACCTTTCAAATATAAACAAAATAATCTCATGCGAGCACAGTCACGCGGGCATCACTATTAACCTACCGAATAATTTACTAATTAGTAAATTGTATAGTTGTAATGTATGTACTAGGTATGTTCCGACATGTAACGGAACTCACAAAAGCGCAGTTTAACGTAGTGACTAATTTGATTAGTTTCGAGAACGTGTGTTACAAATTGTTTTGACTCAATTAAATTTATGCTTTGTTAATGGCAGTGTTAGCGTTATTTAGTATCGGGATAATTTTGCTAGCTAAAACCAACAGGCGTTAAGAATTGTAATATACCGATTTAGCCAAAAGTCCTTCTTTGTTTTATATATAATCTTGCCTTAAGCTATGGCATTCACTGTCTTTTTGTCGCGTATCAGCGAACTAACGTTAAAACATTCACGACGTGAAAATTTTGTCTCATGGATTCCTTTAGCTAGAACAATTGAAGGAAGTATAAACATTATTACCCAGATCTTTTAGAATATAATGTCATATCTATAACTTTAAATAAGTTTATTTTTATGATGCAAACTTAAATTCTTTAGAGTTTGTTTGATAGATTGGCGCCATCGAATATCGAAGTTATTTTTAATCGAAAACATCAGTGATACGCTGTGTTAATAAAAAATATAATAGCATGGTTTACAGTAATATATTTGCCACAATATAATTTTGTAAAGTGTGAGTTAATGTAGTAAAGGGTGCACTTTACAGGTAGTTATTGAAGCTTTCAGTAATTTCTCAGCAGACTCAAGCTTCGCAATGCATATCCGGAGAACGTAATGACACAGCTTAACAAAGTTTTGTAAATTATCCGAGTGTAACAGTTAGAAAGTTTACGTCTAACTGCACAAGTGGTCTCACAAAGTTACGTTAACTAGTCTAAAAAATCAACGCGGCTCCGTGCACCACACTTAACCTCGTTTCCTTTTGACTCGGGCTCGTGAATTTATGATAGTAATGATATAATGTAAGCTTTTAAATATATCTTTTGCTTTTATTTTATTCGCAAAAGTTCTTTGAGTGCAATCATACTCGGATGCCTTAGTTCGCTTATAAATTCCTCAAGAATTTTATCAAAATCGCCTCAGTACTTTAAACGCAATAAATATCTTTTTATCGCAATTACAGCTTGTAGCATGTGACATAAAGCAATACAATGCTGTGTCTGTTTTGTTTTTGTAAGTACATATTTACTTTCCAAATAGAAATTTTGTTTCTGGTATAATCAAACCTTAGAATTCCGTTTACACGCTTTATAACAGGGAAATAGTCTTTATGTTTTTTTTATAACATAAAAAAACAAAAGCAGTGAAAACAAAATATTTTTTATAAAAATTCACGAAATTACTTTAACAACAACAAAATTCATTTGCAAGTATTAATTGAAAAAGTAATTAATTCATATAGAATATACAGTATATTTTTCAAAGTTTGTATTAAATTGTTTTCATTGTTGGTTCAAGGAGTGCAAAGCTCACTTTAGTGTATTATTACGTATAAGCTTTCAATAAATAATAGGAATGAATAGGAAAATGTATATAAAGAGGTTTATATAATATTACTTTTTTTAATTGAGCTGACACATCTTTCGAAGAACTTATTCATATTTTATATATACTCTACATATTTTTATTTTGAAAATTTATCGCTTTATCGTAAACTGTACCTTTTGTTGTAAAACTCAAAACGTTTTGTAGAAATATTAAACCTTAGTTGAATAAAGGTTCTATTGAAAATCAGTTTAATTATTTGTTATTTTATTAATTATGCTTTTAAATAAGAGGCAGCCATTTTGAATCTCTGCTAGCTGTAGAACGACTGGTAATCCCTATGTGGAGATAATGAATTCACTTCGTCAGTGTATGCATTTGTGAAATTCTCGAATGCTGTGTATCATTGATATCCCTAGATTAAACTATATCCGTAGCATTCAATGTATAGAAAATATGTTACACGGTTATTAGTATGTTCGTTATTTAAACTAAATGAAAACGCGTTTGAGTATCATCATTTTATTAAATACTAGCTGACCCGGCAAACGTTGTTTTGCCATATGTATATATTATTTATAGGAAACATTTTTTTAGTTCAATAAAAATAACTATCTAATATGCTAAAAAATAGGGGTTGATCGTAGAGAGTAGATGAAAATTAAGGGTTGTATGTATTTTTGTATTCTGTACCTATCATAAAAAAATTAAAATAAAAAATTAATCCAAAAAATAAAAAATAATTTTGTTGGGGTTGACACCCCTTATTGTTTAGGGGTTTGAAAGATAGATAGTAGCCGATTCTCAGACTTACTGAATATGCATAAAACATTTCATAAGAATCGGCGAGCCGTTTCGGAGGAGTATGGGAACGAACATTGTGACAAGAGAATTTTATATAAATAGAGATAAAACTGCCTTAGGTGTTATATGGTTCTCTGTTTATTTTGAACTTAATTCTAGATAATGTAAATATTATACAAGTTAGTGTGATTCTATTAATGTAACAACTTGACAAATGAATAAAATCCTTATCGCTATGTAACTGAATAGTAGCCAAGTACGGTAAACATTGGAGAAGTCAGCATATCAAACTGGTTTTATAAAAAGATCAAAGAGAGGGCTTTTTACTTGTTTTTTGACAAATTCTTCTTTTGTAAACACTTTATATAGATGCAAAAGTCCTACGTAAGTAATAGTTATCTCGAGAGACAACACTCAATTCTTTAATGTAATTGAGGACAGTTTGTACTTTGTGTTTCATAATTTTTGTATTGCATTAATTTGTATTGCAAGCGTAGTCTGCTCTCATAACCCTTTATTTGCTTTCTGTAGCTTTCATTGGTCTCACTCAACAACTTACAATGTAAGTATTTTCTGTAGCAGTCAGATTCAATAGCTATTCGAGCTTTATAATTACTTTAATTTTGTGAATCTCCAATACACAGCAAAATAAGTAATGTAAGGAAATGATTATTAATTATAGTGTCATTGTGTTTGCTTCTTCTGTTTAACGGTTATGTATAGTGCGCGATATAAAACATTTATCTGTTGCACTATTAGTAATTTAGAATTAAAGTGAGGGTGTTTACAAGTGGTAAAAGCAAGTGTAGCATTGTATGTTTCAATATTTATTTAGATTTTTCCTGCTACCTGCTAGAATGTAACAAAAACGTTCGAAAATCGAGGGAAAGATCGACATATATAGAAGTCTTATAAAGAAAGTTATTCGATAAGATAAACCCAGAAAAGGGCCCTTAGTATATGTATCAGTAGGTTATGGAATTTCATACATTTGACTAAGAAAGGTCGCGATAAAGTTGAAGCTGAATAAAAGCTTTCAAAACCAAGTCATGGAAATGTACAGAATACGATCCTCATTAAAGAGTAAATGTATACACTTGACTGCGCTCGCATATGATAAAAGCCGCAGTGAGCCAGTGAATCGGCTGTGTGGGATCCCAGCCAACTTGCAATTTATGTTATTTTAAACCGCGATACGAAACTTTAGGGCCTTTTATGTACATTTTTAATAAATACGTGGCCCAAAATCGGAATTGGACATTAGGTTTACGTTCGCATAACCGTGAGTTGTGTTCGTAGAAAGTAATATAAGTCAATTAAAATTAATTATTTTCTATGCAGGGCGTATTTTTACGCGTAGACAAAAATAAATAAGTCTCAGCATATTGCTGGAGATACGGCTTACCAAAAGTAAAAATAGGTTAAATTATAGATATACTTGTAATTGTTAGAGTTGATTCACCATTAGTTTAATAAATAAAGCATGTTCAATAATAGTATTGACTACATTTCTCGGAGAATTCATAGTTCTCGTAATCTACAACCTCATTATGTTGTTTTTTTCCTGGGGGGGAGGTTTTGAATTAGTAATGAATGAGCTGAGGGTATATTATGTAGTCGTATAATGCACATTCTTTATAGTTCCCTTTTCTTTTTTAATTCTTGAGTTTTCTTGAACAAAATTATATTTAATAATGTTAATCGTAATCTTTCACAACAACTCATGTAGTAGATACAAATATTGTATGGTTGTCGAAAGGTTACTTTTTTTTTTAGTTTCGATGAAAATAGAATACATCAAGATAACATCTAAGTATATTTTTTAAAAAAAATTTTTTAAAAAATTTTTTTTTTTTTTTTTTTAAAAACGAGACCTTACGTAAGTAAGTTATTAAAAAAAGCTTAAAATAAATTCTTTAAAAGAATGGAACCGCCTCCAAAATGCACTAAATAATAAATAATATTTCTTATTTATATTGATTGGTTCATACATATTTACTTGATCCAAGAGAGTTAAGTCACATTTATGTCAAACTAAAGTTGTAAGCAAAACAATCCTGTAAATTTATGTATTTTATACTAGTTTATATTATCAATAGATACGCTTAAATAAAGAATATCCATTCTTGTTTGCCTTGTAGGATATCTTAAATTACTTTTCAACGAAAGAACAACTTTGACTCTTAAGGCCCTATCCCAGCACGAATTGCTGTGTCAGTGTCTCGGGTGGACTGCGGTGCGCATTGGAGAGGCGCGTCGCGTCGGCCCGTAATAACAATTAGTTATGTAAAACATTAAATTAATGTAATTTTATCCTTTTTTTTTCTGAAATGTATTACTTGGCTTGCGATTAAATATATCGTGTAAATTTCAAAATTATGTTCTATATACATTTTCGTCATAAAATGAATTCAAAGTGTTAAAAATTGGCTATGTTTGGATTTTTTTTCTATCGAGCGAAGTTATTTAAATCGTGTATCGGTCTTTTGAAATGGATACATAAACTACTCAACTCCACCATATATTTTTTCCATTCGCCCTACTTCAAGAAACGATGACGAAAAATGGAAAGAAACAATGTACTTTTTTGGAGTTTGGCGATAGGATAGGTCCTTAATTAGCTAACAAAACGTAATTTTTTCTTGCGAAATGACATGAATTATACAATGTACAAACTGTATGTATGTTATAAATAATTCAGAACCATAAGTGTAGAAGACTTCACGATGCTTTATTGAGTTTCGATATAAAATGCAATGCGTCTACTGTTTCGTAGAAAATATATTAGAGACATTTTCCTACAGTATTGAGCATGAAAGGATATTTAAATTTCAAGTGGAAAAATAAAGCTCTTGTGTTACTGGAATATGTATGACGTCTTTACCATTCAGAACTTTTTGTTCAAAATGTTAGTTTATTTAGTTCTCAGGACAGCGTGTTTCAGTTGTGACTTATTTCAACAATTTTTTTAAAATGACATTTTAATAATAAATGTATGGTTTTTTTAACTGATTATGATTTGGATTTTAGTTTGTTACTTGTAAAAGGTCTGTGAAGAATTAATAAAAAGAATACTGGAAGACTAAAGTTGTGACATTTGAATTATAAAATATTGTATTGGCTTGTGTGTGAAAATGTGAATGTTTAAGCAGTTATTCATTTTATAAATTGAAAATATTTCATTTGTATTAAACGATTATATTAAAATAATTCTGAGAAAAACTTTAAAATCTTAACCTGTGATCTTGTCGGTGACACCCACGTGCTCTTTTCACAAAACTCGCACCATATGAGCTGATGTTAGCGTTATTTTTGTCTTTCTACCGTCACTTTGTTTCCCTACTGCAGGTTGTTGCCGCTGTAACAACCAGCCCAAGTCTCCCTACTACTAACTTATATAAAGACAAATGATACACATAATTAGCAACTTTATCGAACGACTGCCATTCACACCTTAATATAAAGTATAATAGACATCAAAAGAGATAATAAAACACATTAAATGACAAGATAATAACTGGTCGTATCGTCAACATTAACTTAGTTAAGAATTTCTGCGCTCCTCACAAAACAAACAACAACTTTCAATCACATTTGATCTCGTTTTATCTCAATTGTATAATGAAACCCTATTTATATAATGGCATTAATGAGTTCTTGTATTACGTTTACTTCCAATACGTTTTTGGCATAGTCACATATTATGAATATCACTAAAAGTCCTTTCCATCTCCATACTATGTGTCTAGCTGTCATTTATGAAATTATATATGTGACGGTCACATAAATGGTTGTAAATTTTGATATAAAATTATTACACATAAAATTGTGAGCAACTAACATTAGCGTTCAATATACATATTGTTGAAAATATCGTCTATGTATATAAAAAAGCGTTGTATTGTTGGATTACTATATGACGTATTTCCGTTCCTGAATAATAAATGCCGCAAAGTTAGTCCTGAGACTACGCACTGGTACTTAGTTGTAAATATTTTACGAGAGCGAGTCGGTTCTCGTGCAATTCTTGAGAAGTTTTATTGCTGTAATTTTTTCCAAGGTGCGAAAACTCGCTCAGAATGATGTCCGAGAACAAGGTTTCCTGGGAACGCGCTGGAACGACGCCAACTTACCGGACAATTTAGTTATGAGTTATCAAAATGAATTACTAACTTGTTCCTTTTAAATAACTTAAACTATGTTGTGTCGCAAGTGTATTGTTTATCTTCAAAATGAAAAACAAGCTAAAACTTCACGTATAACAAGAAAAGTATGGCTCATTTTTAAGGTATCCAAACGACGCGAGCAACAGGTAGCTTAAATAGACTCTTAAATGCTTACAGTCATCCTAAAGACTACTATTACTAACAGGTGACAGGTCTTTGCCGGATTTTTAATTGTAACATGATATTAAAACCTAATTCGTGCATTACTAATTTAGTTACCAACTGATCAGGAGTTCATTATACACACAGAATTGCCTTTACTACCCTACCCTCACCTCTAGAAGTTTGTCTTGCATGTACAGCAAATATTAAAGATGTTTAGAAAGTCATAACAGTTTTATGTGTGTATATTATTGATATAGGATTCAAGCTTTATAAATTAATGGTTACATTACATTTCTTAATATGTTTGAGTTGTGGTAGTATAAGTTCTATATTTTATTTTTTTCTAACTTATCTTATTTAGGATTGTAGGTATAAATATTTTATCTACTTTTTTTTTCATAGAACAGGGGGCAAACGGGCAGGAGGCTCACCTGATGTTAAGCGATACCGCCGCCCATGGACACTCAATGCCAGAGGGCTCGCGAGTGCGTTACCGACCTTTTCAGAATTTTTACGCTCTACTGTACTGTCAACTGTCAGTAATTGAATACGCTGTTTTTAACGACGCTTCAACTAGGCCGGTCAATTCATAAATAGTTTGACAATTGTGTAGGCACCGATGGACTGAATTAAAACCTGTTTGTGTGATTAAACATATACTATAAATGTGTAAATCACTGAAACTCAGTCAATTTTCATTATGCTCTTTGTTTTCTCATAATACTCTTGGGCTTGTCGACAAATTCCTATCCAATTTACATTTCAATCGCGGTTCATGTAAAAACATGGGCTTGTAAATTTTGGTAGAGTTGTGGATTAAATTTAGATGTAAACCAAAACAGTTACAGGCTTCTGGAAAAAAATCCCGAAAAATAAATGAGTTTGCGATATAAGAGCATAAAGCGGGCCGAATAAAAGGTATTAACATTTTTTATGTGCTTTGTCTTCGTTAGCCCGCCTTTCATTACTTAGCGTTGAATTTTTCGAGCATCGTTCTATTTGCGATATTTTTTTATTATTTATATACTTTGTGTGTTTACAATACTAAATTTTTGCTAGATCATAGGGAAATAAAATGATTATAATCATGACGCACAAAATAAAAAACGTTTTTTGAATTTATACTTCTTTTGGCGTCACAAAAAACCGACACCCTGAAGTTAGCTATAGTCAACATTTTTGTTTAAAATTCTGTGTCACTTTTCGGTGGCGTTACTCCTCGAAAAATGCCGAGAATTTTTCTATTGTAAGTTTAGTTTTTTTACAAACGTAGAGTAAGGCGAAAGATAAAATGTTTTAAAAGATGTTTATCTTGTTACGCCAAAGAAGAATAACTTCTAACGCGTGTACATATGTACAAACACTTTTTTTTTATTTCCTTAGTCTGGATTAAACTTAGTTTTTTATTAAAATAATCGTATGTTGAAATTACAAGTCAATGGATTGTGAACGAGAATGAAGAAATAAAAAAAGATTTCTCCTTGGTGCGTGTACTTATGTAGCGCGTAGAGAAGTTATACTCTTTGGCATTATTAAAAATAGTTTGGCTTTGTTCCACCTCCATTTTTTGATGTTTCACAGCGATAAGATGACAACTCTTTTTTGTATTCAAACCCTTAGTGCACTTACACTGATTCGATCAACCCTTGTTTTTTGTCTCTTTGTCCTTATATTTGCTAGAGAAAAATTACATGTTTTGATTAAACAATGTGGTAATTTTCTTTAATCAAAACATTACTCGATAATAATAATACAAACTTAACCTCAATTGTAATGAAGCACGTTAGGGAAGCAAATTGATGAGCACATTTTTTTCACAAATATTAGTTAGTTTGGTTTAAATATTCAATTTAAACACGTTGATTATAGTAAGGCAAAAAGCATTGCTAAATTTCTTTGAAAAAATAATTAAAACTCTTTATCTTGTTACTACAAAGGTAAATGACAAAGTCATTATGGTCATTCAAAACTCTTGGCATACAGAACTACACGCATATTCTATTTCTTTTTACTTGTAGATTGTCTTAGTTTCTATAAATCATCTCTCGCGCACGCTATAATCACACTCCCTAATCTTTGTGTCACAGGTGCGCGCGCATCGTAAAATTTCACTCTCATAGATTTTTCATGAACGGCCAAAGATGAAGAAATAAAAAATTTGCTTTTGTTAAGCTGCAAGAAGCTTTAGTCGTAGTACTAAAGTAGTTCACAACAAAGCTGACTTTAAGTATGAATTTAGGAAATGCGCTGCCCCTTTTACAATGAAGTTTAATACGGAAAAATTATTCACTAGAGAAGTGGAAGCACAATTTGTTTGACTACAACAATAGTACCGTGTTAAAATTTCTAGATATTGTATAGCCTTTGACACCAACCCTTTGTAATATGAAAAAAAACTAACGATACCCATACGTAATGGAAAAATATGC